>CAJNIZ010045133.1:20506-46311 GCA_905231905.1 Symbiodinium pilosum | reverse complement strand
AACCAAACCCCTCCAGGGTTTAGGGTTTAGGGTTTAGGGTGTAGGGGTTTAGGGTTTAGGGTTTAGGGGTTTAGGGGTTTAGGGGTTTAGGGGTTTAGGGGTTTAGGGTTTAGGGTTTAGGGTTGAGCAGCCCCTCTCAAGAGCCTGGAAGGGATACTTGCAATCTGAAATCTCGATTTGTGAAGGGTTCGTTGTCACGAGGAGCCGCAGGGCTGCTTTAGGTTTTTCTACGGGGACTTACTTGGCCAATGAGCGAACTTTAGGCTTTTTGGGCTTCCTTTTTGGGTCTCTGTGGAAGGGTTTGGGCTTTTTTGGCCCTGGTTTTTGGGGAAGGGCGGGGATATTGCTTTCTGGTCTTTTGTGAGGGGCGCCACAAAAACAAAGCTGACCTACGTTTTCTTCTTGGAGAAGAGGTCGTCATAGTGTGTAGCAATGCGGTGAGTGTGTATTTCGATTCTGGCCCCCCTTGTAACAAGTCATGGGTCCTGTTTACACGGAACAGGTATCTTGCGGGAAACCTACTTGGAGGCTCTTTTGAATCGGGAAGTCTACCTACCCGCTACAGTAGCTCTACAATAACCTGTATGGGGGTGACCCAGCTAAGTACGATGGTTTGTGGTTTCATTTGATTCAGAAATTCCGGAGTGAGAGCTGCAAATTTGCATTTCTGATTTTGTGAGGTTTCAACCCTCCTCCCTGCCCTTCCTTATGAACTCAGACACCTCAACCCTAATCTCTTGGCAGGAATCTCCCTGTGCTTTGCGCGGTCCACTGTAGGCTCCTGTGAGCATTTGGGTAAGGACGGCCTCCCCGAATACAATTTTCTTGTGCTTTCCACCAGAATTTAGAGTTTCAGTTAGGGGTCTCTTTTGGGAGTCCCCCGAAAGAGGATCATATGGTTTGCCCATTTAAGGGGTATCCCCATGAACTGAGCTTTACTAAAGGTGTGTCAAGATAGAAAGTGCCAGTCCGTTGCTATCTGGGCATGATATGGAGAAAAAGTAGCCCAACAAAGAATGAGCTATCTTCTATGTTATTTGGACCCCCCCCCCAGTAATAGTGACTATAAGGGATCATGGTGATTACATTATGGTCCTCTTATACTCCTATCACTTCTACCACTCTTACAGTGTGGGGGATCTACCTGATATCCAAACCCTCAACCTTACACCCTAAACCCTAAGCCTGAACTGCTATGTCGCTACGCCGCAAGCATCGCGTTTCCATCCTTGCCTTTGTTGCTCCAGGAGCTGCCTTGGACCCTCACAGATGCCATGGGAGGGTTTAGGGTTTAGGGATATGCTGAACACTGACTGTGCATCTCCTGTCTACTCACCTTAGCTAAGCAAGACTTTAGCATATTCCCTTTCTTCCTAAGCCCCGAGGACCCACAACCCTAAAACCCAAAGCCCTAAGCCCTAAACCCCTTGTATAACCCCGATATAACCCTGTGTAACCCTTCTCTTACCCATGTATAACTTGTAGAACTCCATGTCACCCCGATACAACCTATATAACCGCAGCCCCAAAGATCTTGTGTGCTCCATTTTCCCATGGCTAATGCGTCTCACTTGTTCGGGAGGTGCACAGACCTCGCAGAGCTCTGGTCATAGTTAAGCTAGATGTAGGAATTACATGGGGTTACCGTATAGGGATCCTGGGGGGGTATTTTATTTAGATGGAGATTGTAGGTTGTAGAGGGCTCTGCAGGGAGTATAGGGGACTATGTGGGGGGGAATAAGGATTAAAGGGGATTATGTGGGGTTATAGAGGATTATATGGGGTTTCTATGTGGGGTTAAGGGTTTTGGGTTCAGGGTTTGGGGTTTAGGCCTTGGGGTTTGAGGGTGCGGGGGCTCAGGCCTTACAGTTTCTTGATATTGGGCCACTCATCCCCCCAAACTATGTGGCACCCCCAAAAAAGACCGATAAAGAATACTGCCCCTTTCCAGGTGGCTTTGTAAGGCTCATTTTTGTTTGCGGGAAGATAGCCATGCAAGTATCATTGTTACTTTGCTTTGGGCTGTGGTTATCACCATGTCTATTGCTCTCTAGTATTCTTTGCAGTCACTACAAGAGTTCCCAAAGTCTTGCTAGCTTTGTCGGCAGGGCTGATGGACATCTTGAAGGATGCTATGATATTGGGGTCAGGTTTGTTTTCCAAGAGAGTAATCCCCTCCCCTGACATTAGACCTCCCCACTCCCTAACAAACATACTGCCCATTATGGTATATTATAGTATATTGGCATAATATGAAGGCTTTTGGCCGCCCGCAAGAGCACCTCCAAATAGGAAAGCGCTCAGGCTATAACGAGGTTATCACATATGTCCATCTATAAGTAAATAAATATGTATATGTATATATAGATAATATATAATGTAATAATATATATATATAACGCTTGTGTGCCGTAACATGCCTGGCCCCCAAATCCTATAGACCCCTTTCTGTGACGCAATATGCCAGACCCAAACAAACCCTGAGCCCTGGAACTGACCGCGCCAGAATGCTGTTGTAAGGGGCCTAGTCATAGGTCGGCACTATAGGGGTATCTACCAATCCTATGACCTAAAAGGATATATAGGGGTACCTAGGAAAATTGGAGGATCAAATGGCAATTTATTTTGGAAAATGAAATGACGACTCGGCATATGTTGGGGTATATAGGGCTAATGCCCAAAATTATGGTACCCCTAAACCCTAACCAGCTACCTCAAGTAGACCACAACATGATACTGCAAATCATTTACGTTTCTACATTGGGCAGTTCCACGTGCCATGGAAGCTCGCATGAAGAATCTCAGAGTGGATGCCGGGTCGTCATTACTTCGAGATCATGAGCCGGAAAACGCAAAGAAACGCCATTCCGACCAAGACGCCAAATCTAATCCCTAAGCCCCAAATCCCAGGATGTGAACTCACACCTCCAACTCAACCCCCCTACCCCCTCGCCATCCATCTTCACCGACGGAAGGAGCCTGAATAGTTACCAACATTCACCGACGGAAGGAGCCTGAATAGTTACCAACATTCTCCCCTTAAAGTCCCTACGTAGTACTAGTAGAGTGTACAACGATACAGTAGACCCCAAAAACCTATTAGAGTTATTTAGGCACCTGCATGCCGAAAGGAAGCCTCAAATCATCCCCATCCTTAAGGCTACTCAAACTACCATCATCTGAAGGGTTTGGGGTACCTAAAGCCTCAATGTTTGAGTACTTAGACTTAGGGTTTGAGGTGTAGGGTTGAGGGCTTAGACCCTGAGGGCAAAAATATCAAGCCTGTGCTTGCGATGTCTTTGGTGCCTTTACTAACGGGGACAGCAGCGACGCCGAGACTGTGCTGTTCACTGTGGCAGACCATCCGGTCGGACACCCACACACACTCAGAAGAAAGATATAGGAGCTACTGCCAATATAAGCCTTATAAAGAGACCCTTAGCAGTGGACATAGGGGTCCCTCGTGTAGTTTAGTATAGTCCCTAATCTAGTCCCTAATAAGGTACTCACGTCCATTAGATTATGTAGGTAAATTGACTGTAGCTCACATTTTTTTCCCAAAATCAGGGTCCCATTTTGGTAAAAGTTAGGTGCTGTAATATAATCGCTAGCCAAGAGGGACCCAGAACCCATCGGTTTAAATCAAAAAAAGATCCGTACCTTGCTACACATGGAGCTATAGTCTAAACTCCTTCAAGGGGGGTATATAAGGGATTATATAAGGGAGTACTAGGGGGGTTATTAAGGGGTGTACTGGGAGTTTAGACTATAGCTCACACATGTCCGAAGTTGTGGAATTGATGATGAGATGCACTTGGTAACCGCAGGCGACAAGTTAGCATCCTAGGCCTATCCGATGACTATCATAGGGTCGTAATTTGGGGGCATGGGGTTGTCAAAAGGCTCTTTATTCCTTTACCAAGGGTTCCAGATTTGTCGCAGTTCAGTCTTGCACGAGGTCCGAGTCTGAGATTAGGCCCTGGGAGTTGAGTAGTATTTTATTTGGGGATACTGTGGTACCCAATAGAGAGTAAGATTATATCCTCTTTTTGGGCATAGTATTTTATATAAGGAATATTATCTTACTTGGTTTAACCACCAAAAAAATCACTACTCAGTTGGCTTCAGCATCCTGCTTGGTTAGATGGATCGTTGATGGACCATGAGGCGGCCTAGTTGCCATTGGGGTTATATTGGGATAATGGAAAAGAGAATGGAAACGACTATATCAGAGAGAACGGAAAAGAAAAAAAAGCTGCTACATTAGGGAGAATGAAAAAATGGAAACTAATTTATTAGGGAGAATGGAAAAGAGAATGGAAACTACTGTAGGGTTTAGGGTTTAGGGTTTAGTAGGGAACCATGTCAGAAAGCATTTCAGACGTTTGTTGATTTGTGCCAGGCTTGCAGAAGAGTACGCTTCATTGGGATTGCAGACATTGAGACGACGAGCTAACATATGAGGTCTTGCGACAAGACCCTGCGGAAAATAGGTGCAAATCTTTCTGCTTTTCAGCTTTCCTAAGGCCATTCTCTATCTATGGCGTAGAATCGGGATAGCTTTTGTACGGATGTAGGGCTCTAGCAGTTCTCCAGTTTGTTTTTTGTTATTGTTTTTGTCGTGAGAGTGCAGCCACCACACACAGTCTGCTGCGGATCATGCTGTGGTCAAGGTGCGGTAGTTGGGAGCCTAGCAAGGACACGTAGCAGAAGATTCTTGTCCAAGCCTGGTTCTTGCCTACCGTGCTTTGATTCAAGGAACGTGCCGCGAGTCCTGAACAGATGGTTTGTGTAGGAACAGGCAAGCGCGTACTTTATTGTTGCCGTGAACCTTATTTCCACAGCTAAAAGTCACTAAGGGCTAGCAGCGGACCCTGAAAGCTAGACCCAAATTAAACCGTGGCCCGACGAAAGCGTTGTGAGCTGCAGCTGGGGGACCATTGCTAGTAGATGAACATGCTCTGCGTTGTTTGTTGCCATGGCCATGTTGGTTACATAGGGTTTTGGAAGTGTTACACTGGGTTAGGTAGGGATTTAGGATTTTGTGGTTTAGGGCTCGAGATAAAGTTAGTTTGGGCTTAGGGCTTAGTGGTGTGGGCCTTGGGGGGCTGTGGGATTTTAGGAGCTGAATTCCCAAAATCCCAAGCCTGTAAGACCTCGACCGTGATTGCTGACATCTGGAAGCCCCAGTTGGATGAGCTTGGTGTACTGTAGAAGCCTAAAGGGTTTAGGGTTTAGGTTTCTTGTATAATTAAATGGTATAGGGTACTTCAAATAGACCTTTAAACAATGTTGTTGTTGATGTAAGCTCCTGGCAGCGGAGCATGGAAGCAACTTGTTCTTGCTTGCTATCTCTCATCCCCGAACTAAAGGTGACATGAAACAATTTTCAGCTTTTGCTTATTACTTATTACAGTATAAAATCCTCCCACTAAACAGGTAAGACCAGCTTTTTCTCCAGGCTAGATTCAATGTCGCCCCCGGCCTGCAGCACTAGCAAAACAGGAAGTTCCCCAAATCAGGGGTACCTTGTGGGGGGGTCGCCACAGCAATAAGCACTATAGTCTTTTGGGGTCCATGTCTGGGTTCCTCTATTCATGGAAGCTACCAATACTACATAAAGCCAGCTTCCATCTAATTTTGCATTTTCTTTTCCATTTGATTCCACTATTGATGTATATATCCTGAATATAATCCCTATGTACCCATGGCTCCCCGTATTCAGGGAAACTCCCAATTCCAAGCCAGCTAAGCTTTAAAACCTTAAGCCCTACATGCCAAATCCCCAGCAGGGAAACTACCTATACCAAGCCAATGCAAGCTCTAAACCCCTAAGCCCTAAACACTAAACCCTAAACTCTGCTTGTATCAAGCCAGTTCAAGCTCCTTGGCATGGGCCAAGCCGCAGTTTCGACACGAGGCTGCAGCGCGGATAGCGAACTAATCCCACTAACGCATTGCTGCGGCAAAAAGCTTCTTCCTGCCTGGGTTTGTAAGAGGGCTCAAAAGGTGGGGTAAAGGAAGGCGGGGGTTTAGGGTTTAGGGTTTTAGAGTGCATTTGCATTGTAGGGTATACAGGAATCCTGGAGCCTCAAATGGATAAACGGAACGTGAAACGGAATCTGGGGTTGTATGAGCTATAGTCTAAACTCCTAGTATCCCGCTTGTTGAGCCCTGTAATAGTCCCCTATATAATCCCGTATATAACCCCCCTTTAAGGAGTTTAGACTGTAGCTCCGACGGCGTTTATAGGGATAGTTGCCAGTGTGATGCTTCGCGATTCGTTGTATGAATAACTGCCCCTGACTCTCCAAGTAAGGCTATGGGTATCATCCTGCACCCAGGCGCCATTGGACACCCTTGGAACGCCTTGAGATCGGCGCGCAGACCCTGAACTGCCCACCACAACTCTGCATGAGAGTGTCTCGAAACCACCCCCGCATCATCCTGAAACGGGAGTGCTCAATCGCTCTGTCGGAGCCCCCGAGATACTGTTGATGGAGAAAACCCTAAAACCCTAAACCCTAAACCCTAAAACCCTAAACCCTAAACCGTGTTTTCCCTAAAGCACGCAGTAGGCTGAGCGCCCCGAGTCCGAACCGGTACGAGCCAGGCATGAACAAAACCAGGTTATAATCAGGTAATATCCTATGGTCTCATATAATTTCTATTACAGATACCGCTAGTCCCTAGCTTTTCATAACGTACCTACCCAAACCCCTACACACTAAATCCCTACCTACATCATCCCTGTTTCCATTTCATTTCCATTTTTGCATATGGTTCTTCACTAGTTCCAGGACATGGAGATATCGAGCCTTGCTATATGGATTATAGCGGCTGTTAACCTACTTACTAAGTCCCGCTGACCCTCCAAGTTGGGTACAAGATTCCCCCCTGCGGAATCGCTCTGGATTGCTGCCATGTTCGCAGCACCTGCGCAGTGCAAAACGCTGCTTGCTACGCTGCGCCAACCGCAGTGGTGGCATTGCTCGAATGGATGGTGGTTCTTTGTTAGGGTTTAGGGTTTAAGGTTGGGCTTAGGGCTTTTAAGCGTTTAGGGTTTTATTTTTCTAGGATTTCAACGGTTTTTGGGCTTAGGGTTCAGGGCTTGGGGTTTCAGGGTTTCCAGAGTTCAGGAGCAATGAGGCCAAGCAGCCAATTTGTAGCTTCTGGAGCTTCCAAAGGTACAGGTTTTTCCAGAATTGGGGATTTCCCCCTTGCTTATCCCCAACTACTCTACTCCTTATTGCCTGAATGCATTAACTCCGCAAAGGGGCGCTTTTTTTTTAAACATCATTCATTCAGGAGGGGCAGGAGGCGTGAGGCACTGCGAATGGAGTTTGTCAGAGAGACTCGCTTCTGAGAGCTTCGGAGCCATGAGAAGACAAAGGCCAAGTGACAAGTGAGCCGAGAAATGTGTCGCAAAGTCTAGATTTCGCCCACACAAGAACTGCCCAACCTGAAGGCCTATAGTACTAGTGACAATAATAGTAACAGTGAAAATGAAAGTGAAAGTGATAGAAACAGTATGAGTAAGAGTAGGAGTAGGAGTAAGAGTGAGGGTAACAGGAGGAGCAGGAGTAAGAGTAACAGTAAGAGGAAGCGTAAGCGTAAGGGGACGCGTAAGGAAGTGTAAGCGTAAGAGTAAGAGTAAGAGTAAGAGTAATCGCAAGAGTAATGGTAGTATGCATGTGGCTCATGGAGTGTGCTCTATCAACACGCTCATCATTCTATGGACCCAAATGAGCCGCTGCGTAATGCTTGCCATCTTGTAGGATATGCCTTTCTTCAAGGTTGGAGCAGCGGTGATCCTTGGGTGATTAGGACATATTGGGACATGGAGCTCTAGAATCCCAGCTTCTGCCGAACACCTCTGCAATCCATCTTCCTGATCTGCTTTGTATGTAATTTGCGTAGCGTATCCTTCATTGGCTGACACCTGTTCAGCTGTCTCCCCTTGATTGCCAGATCAAGATGCAAGTCGTAGTTTCCCGAGATAGGGGGACCCCAATATACACCCCAAGCAACTATCATCCTTATTACACTGACCCCCCAAAAGGGTACGACTAGTATGGAGAAACCCCCAAGGCAGCTGTGTAGCAGGCTTGGTCTGGATCTAACTTTTCTTCCGTGGATGTGTATGGCATTTCCCTGAAGATCAACAGCCCTAAACACCAAGGCCTGTAAACCTGAAGATCTACAGTCCCCCTTAAGTAGCTAGAATATGGCTTTGGGTATAGTATAAAAAGAACCCCATTTTCCATCTACGAAAGGGGGACTATACACCCTAAACCCCAAAAAGCACTAAACCTAGAAGGCGCTCCGCAGCGTCTGCCTTCATAATTCCTAAAAGGTGCTATAATATCCTAAACCCCCAAAAGTCCTGAATCCCCCAACCTTAAAATCCCTAAAAAACCTTAAACTCTAAACCCGAAGTAGTAGTTTCCAATTTATTTTCCATTAGCCCTATGTAACCCCAATATAACCCTAAATCCTATAACCTCCATATAAATCCTATAATCCCAATATAACCCTAAACCTATATAACCCTAAAGCGTACTCGAATTTTAACTCAAGGTGCGATGCTAGGCAACGACTGCAGGCTGTTTCGGGCAAGTCCCAGCATGAGGGCTTAAGGAGTTGGGTTCAGGGCTACGGGGGTTTGGGTTTTCGAGTTTAGGGCTTAAGGAGTTGGGTTCTTGGCTATGGGGGTTTAGGGTCTGGAGTTTAGGGTTAAGGGCTTAAGGAGTTGGGTTCAGGGCTATGGGGGTTTAGGGTTTAAGGTTTAGTGTTTAGGGCTTAAGGAGTTGGGTTCAGGGCTATGGGGGTTTGGGGTTTAGAGTTTAGTGTTAAGGGCTGAAGGAGTTGGGTTCAGGGCTATGGGTGTTTAGGGTCTAGAGTTTAGGGCTTAAGGAGTTGGGTTCAGGGCTATGATTGGGTTTTAGAGTTTAGGGCTCAAGGACTTGGGTTCAGGGGCTCTGGGGTTTTAGGGTTTAGAGTTTAGGGTTTAGGGCTTTCAGGGTTATGGGATTCTGGCGACAGGAAAAATGAGCATTGATTTCAAGCGTTTTCGTAGACCTGCTGCGTTCATGCTTGCCATGGTTCAGTAGTGTTGCTGCGGTCCTGCGTCTTGTCGTGGTTCTGGGTGAGGTATATTACTATTATTTTCATTAATACTGGTAACTATTATCGTTGCTGCTGCTGCTGCTGCTGCTGCTGCTGCTGCTACCACTGCTGTCGGTGCTGTTGTTGTTGCCGATGCTGTTGCTGCTGACAGTGCTGTTGCTGGTGCTTGTACTGGTGCTGGTGCCACTGCTGCTGTTGCTGTTGCTGGTGATTGCATGGATTTGTGTCTCACAATTCAAAGTCCGCCAACCTGCGCTCAAGACTGGGTCTAATCCTCTGGAATCTTTCGCTTACCTCAGGCCGCAGGATCCTTTTTGAATTGATTGAGTTTCCGGGCAATTTTCGTAATTGCCCAGATGGCTTGTGCCACAGGCTACCGCAAGCCTGTGCATAAATGATCTTGCATCTTCAAACCTGCACTCGGACCCATAAATCGCCCACCTTCCAAGTCATCCAAACATCAAAAACCATCCCTAAGCCCTAAGCCCGTTAATCCCTTACGTGGGCCTGCGTTGGAGTGGAACCTGCTTTCATCTGCGCTCAAAAGGTCAGGGCGCCATTGCTGGTGCGGTGGAGTCGCTGGTGCCTCTCCGACCTTCGCCAGTCTTTGTATTTGGACCTTTGGCACAGAAGCGGCTATTGCAAGATGATCTTCTCGTGACGCCTTGCCCTTCGGGTAATAGTGCAGATGCAACCACCCGGTGCCCGTAGCCTGGCCGCTGAGCCTAGGGCTGTCTGTCCACATTGCTTACACCTGGGTTTGCAGGCATCATGTGGAGGAGATGCCTTTGAAATTGTGCTGTCTCTGCGACCATGAACTAAAGAACTACGTAGGTCACACTTACAGTGGACAGGAGGACCTGGCGCAAGCACATTTGTGAGCAAAGGTTTCAGGACATGTGGCACCAGGTGGTGCGAGTCCGAGGTAGGTTCTACTAAGTCCATCTGAAGTGTTCCAAGGCAATGACCATGTTGGTTGTTGTATATGAGTTGCACAACCTTGATTTACAAATCCCGTTGCCATTTTGTTCATCTTCTTCTTGTCCATTCGGTTCTTCACTACTCCACCCCACCCCCTACACATCCCTATACACGCCCGTATTACCCATACGACACTACACACGTGTAGCCCGAAAGGCGAGCGCTGCTCCGCGGGGCCGCGGCAGAGGATTGCCGGGCCTGGCTGCTGCGGTGAGTTCTGAGTCTTGACGAACAGTAGACGTTACAGGGGTGTATAGGGATATTGCAGGGGCAAAGGGCCCCGTAATGGAGTATCAAATGGAATATCACATCGACACTGAAATGGAAGCTGGAGTATAAAGGGGGTTATACAGGGCAATATAGGCTTACATAGATGGGGACACAAGTGTTATGTTGGGGTAGCTATGTTTTTTATATGGTGCGGCGTTTAAGATCTAGGATTTCAATTGTAAAGCAGGGTTGTGTGCAGACTGTATGAGGATATATATGGCTTTAAAAAGACGTAGGGTTAAGTAGAGTTTTGTGCAAGGAAGTATAGGGGTATGTGGGGATAAGTAGGTTAATATAAGATGTTATGGGGATATAGAATAAAGCTATATAGGGGATGTTGAGAGTTTAGGGTTTCAGGTTAACAAAGAATCACACGGAAAAAACAGACAACATGCAAACTGGTTTCATACACGGTTTTGAACGGAGAGTTGGCTGAATCGCGGTTCTAGGTTCCTTGTATAATGGTGGTATAGGGTCCCTCGAATAAACCTCGTCATGAGAGTGGTAATTTTTCGGCCCATGTGTTGCTTGAATACTCTTTTGACTTCGTACGCCTACTTAGTTCTGAGGGTCATGATTCATCACGGATATTGGAGAACGTAGGTAGACTATCGAAGTCCAAAGACTCTCGGCATAATGTTTTCAAGCTCTTGTTCGTTATATTAATGTTATTATATAGGTTTTTCTTTTGGGGGGCGGGGTGGTCGTGGAGAAGGGGGGGCGTACGGTGAGGGTGGGGGTGTTCAGATGTTGCAGGGTGAGGGTGGGGATTTTCAGATTTTGTATGCTTCCGGGCATCTGGAGGCTGTAGGTATTTTTGTTGATTGATTCCCGTCTAGATTTTAGGTTTTTGAGCTGAAGGGTGTGGGTTGAATTTGGATCAATCGTTGTCGTTTGCCCGTTCATAAGGGAGTGACGATTAGGCTCGGTGTGAACAGCCCAGCATTTCAACGTGTTTTTAGCATCCGAAATTTTGACAGGTATCCGGTCCGCAGCCGTCAATTGCCCCAGGAGCGCTACTACGCTGCGCTACGCCCTTTTGTAAGTGTAAACCGTGGGTTTCGGGGATTCAAGAAGCTGGCCTGGGCAGGCTGTCCAGAAGGAGATTGTAAGGTTATCTGGGGTTATATAACGGTTATATAGGGTTTAGGGTTTACTGCCAACGCAGCATTTTCAGCTTAAGAGAGCATCCATGTACCCTGCGCAACGATGCCCGCACAATGACAACACCCGCCTACGAAAGCTTCCATATTCGCTTCGCATCCATGCCTAAGCCACGAGAACGCAACGGACTGTCCCAGAAAAAACATCCGAAAATGCCACCCCATGATTCCCTACAGTTTGCTGAAACTTCCTGGACGCCATGGGCTCTCAGAGATGCATCATGAAGACAAAAGCCCGTAAATGCTGCGCTCGCCAGCCCTTAGGACATGTTCCGATGGGGCGGTGCAAACTTGGCCCAAAATCCCCATAGGGTTATGGAAACATTTGTGCGAAAGACAGCCGAATGTAGGTAACTACCCTCCCCCCACCGCCCTATCCTCCCCCACCGCCCCACCCTCATTGAGTCACGACTGCGGGTGATGACCTCAGCAGACAACGGAAGATGGACCCTAGATCTTGCGGTTCAGGGTGTGTAGAGCTGTACAGTTTGTGGGACAAGCGCTCACAAATGAGAGGGCTACGGGTTTTCGCCTTTTGAGGCTTGGGTCTTCGAGAACAAGAGGACTTTGGTAACCCCAGCCACAAACCTGGGACCGACAACAATCATAAGACGCTCATAGGCTCGTAAGGGGTTTGGTTTACCAAAAGCCTTCTGCTGCCTCGACCAAAAGCTGGATGTATCCCTATAGCTCCATATATGTTCCTATACATCTACGCACATCCTTTCAAAACCCTCTATGTCCCCAGAAATCCTGAGATATATCTATAAACCCCTAAGTTTCCACCGCATTGGTTCACTTAGTTCTTTAGTCCTAAGCCCTAAACCCTTTCCCCTACAGAACTCCGAAATCCTCGAATTTTGGCACTGGGCTTTCGTCTCAATCCCAGATGCAAGGCATGGCTACTACCGAAGTTGCGCAGGGCTGTTGCCCCACTGGCGACCTCGGCAGGATTCAAGCGCACGTCGGCCTCCGCGCGGCTGCCGGCCGGGGGGTGGGGGCATTTTTTGGGTTTTGAAGGTTGAAAGCTTCAGGCTTCAGGGAGCCCAAAAGGGTTTATGTGCAAGGATGTGTAAAGGATTCAGGGTTTAGGCCCCAAACATGGAATTCGATTTGGGCCCCATTTGACAAGGCATTGTCTTTGCGTGGCCTTTCTTTTGGATTTGGAGAGGGGCTGTTTTGAGGCTTGCCTGTGGGCCCTAGTGACTGGTGCTTCAATGAGTTGGGAGTTTAAGGCTTTTTATTGAAGGTTGAAGTATCTCGTCTGTTGATTACGCAAGGACGAAAAGGGGACCAGCTAGGGTAGATTGGGGCTGTTCTTAATTTAGAAGTGTAACTGGTAAGTGATGCACAGACGCCATCCCACATTGAATTATGATTCAAGATGCGAGGGATTGACGCACAAGGTCTGTGAGAGATTGTGGCTCCAAGCCTGCATATGGTTTAGGGTTTGTTTTTAGGGTTTACGGTTTAGGGTTTATTTTTTGGGTTTATGGTTTAGGGCTAATTTTCTAGGGTTTATGGTTTAGTGTTTATTTTTTAGGGTTTATGCTTTAGGGTGTATCTTTTTAGGGTTTATGCTTTAGGGTGTATCTTTTTAGGGTTTGTGGTTTAGGGTTTATTTTTTGGGGTTTATGGTTTAAGGTTTATTTTTTAGGGTTCAGGGTTTAGGGTTCCTTCAAACTGCCCGTCTAATCTTGCTATAGCCCAGCCCCAGTTAAAACCTGCTTATGAATTTATCTCCCAAGCTCCTGTGTATTGGTTGGGACCCTGAACATATTCGCATACTGGTTGTTTGCGGCCGAACAGTTATCTTTGGCTTTGGGGTCTTGTTCTGTAGCTCCACTTGTGCAGCTCTTGTGTAGCTTCTCGTGGATTTGAGAGAATTTTTCTTGGGTTGAGATTAGAAACCTAGGCCAAGCTGCACTGTCTTCCACAGCAACCCAAAACAACGAGTCTCCGAACTCTTCCTCCAAAAGCTTCAGCAACAACAACAAGAACAACAACCGCTGCTACTGCTAATGTTACAGCTGCTGGCTGCTTAGGCTTTTACTTCCCGTGCCCCTGCTCCTACAGCTACTCCTATTTCTTCTTGCTACGACAACGATGACAACGACAACTAGTATAGCCAAAACTGCAATGACAAGCAATGCCTCAACAACATCATCAGAAAGAATGACACCACCAGCAAGAGTTTGAAGCACCCTTGAGGTCTTTCAATTGGGCTTCGTGATCGTGATTTTGAGGGCTCCAATGCGCTTATAACCCGGGGTTATATGGTCATTTCCTTACATCGGCGGACCCCAGGACCCCAATATAGGCTAGTACTATAATAACCACCTATTGTAGTAGGGAGCCCCCAAAGAGTTACCCCAAAATTCATTTGGTAGTTTCCCAAAATAAGGGGACCCCAATGTAGGCCCCCCAAATACCATAATCCTTATTAGAAGGACCCCAAAAAGGTACCCCTAATCTTATTAAACCCCCATTTTGGGAACCATGAACTTTGAGGGCTCACGGCTCCGAATGACAGGCGTGGAGGGCCATCGGCTGTCGTGTGGCTGCAACAGATGCAGAGGATTGTTTAAAAGGGTTATGGGCAAGTTATAGGGGTCATATAGGGCTTAGAGGACTAAAGGAATTCATGGGGTGTAGGGTACAAGAATGGAGAACCAAAGGCTGTTGACGTTGCAAAATTCTACTTAGCGATGGCAAGTACGAGGCTTCTAGTTGGGGTGATTGGATATACTAAGCCGTAGGTGGACTTACTAAATCTTCAGAACCTCAAAATATATCGTACCAAGGGAAGATAGTTGCCAATGTTTTGACCAGATGGGAGTCATGCATGTTTCGGTCTATCAGCAGTCAGGATTACCGTCATATTTTCCTGTGTATCTCTCTGTTTGTCTGCCTGCCTGCCTGCCTGCCTGCCTGCCTGCCTCTTTCTTCTTCAAAATCTCAATCTCAACGTCGAAGCCCCAAGTTCTAAAGTGCAGGTATCTTAATGTTAGTAGAGTTTTTGGAGGGAGAAGATACCCTTAAGAATCCCACTGACACATGGTGACCACCTTGCGTAACATGTCCAACACTTCATAATCCTTATCACAAAAATCCTCCAGCAAACCAAGAATTTGTGGGAATTCCAATCCCTAGATGTCCCCGCATGCCACTACACGTCCCTTCAAAGGGCCTACAAGGCCGCGCCCTTCAAAGGAACCCTTGATTGTCAGACCCGAAACAAAAGAGAACCTAGAAACTCTGCACCCTAAACCCTCAACCCAAACCCTACACCTCAAACCCGAAATCCTAGGTCAAACCCCAATTCCTATAAACCCCAAAGCCTAAACTCTAGACAATCGACTCTGGGCTGGAGCCCATTATGCCAGAAACTTCTACTTCCCTGCCTTGATTATATCCGCCTGCTGGTTGTAGTATTTTAGAAGAAGAAAATACTCTTATTCGGTTCAACCATCAAAACAGCTGCTCAACTGCGTTGCATCAAAGCAAACCCAGACCCTAAACTCTAAATTCTGAATCCTAAATCCAAAGCCCGAAGCCCCTAACCCTAAACCCTGAAAGAAGGGGCCCAGTCTCGTCAGGAGCCTGGCGTCCCAGACGTCCCTGTTTCCGAGCTTTTGGAGTGCCTGGGTTCAGGTTTGAGGGTTTAGGGTTTCAAGTTTAGGGTTTAGGGTCTGCGATTCCAGTTTACCGTTTAGGGCTTAGGATTAGGGTTTAGAGTTTAGGGTTCGGGTTTGAGGGCTTAGCTGCTAAAACGTAGGGGCTCAAGCACTTGAGTTGGGTTTGGGTGTACAGATTGTTTTATTGCAGGTATGTAGGGAGTAGAAATTCATGCATGCTTCCCGATCAAGTCATATTTCAAGTAAGGGTATACGTATATGTTCAGTGTTTAAGAGCTTGGGGTTGAAGGGTACAGGGTCCCGGGTTTAGGATTTAGAGTTTATGGTGTCGGGTTATTAGGATTTTGGGTTTAGAGTTTAGGGTTTAGGGGTTAGGATTTTGGGCGTGGAGTTTAGGGTTTAGGAGTTGGCGTTTAGAGTTTAGGGTTTAAGATTTAGGGTTCAGGGTTCAGGGTTAGGGGTTACTGGTTCTGAGTTTGTCCGCTGGCACACTCCTTCCCCCAACATGTACACAGCTGCGTCCCTGCCTTTTGCATGTAGCAGCTTGCTACTTACTATAGCTTCCACTTACTTCTCGTCGCATATCATGGTTTCTCCTTACCACCCCCTAACACTACTCGTTGGTGGTAAGTGTTGGCTTACTGGGCGCATATAACCCTTGTCTAAGCCCTACAATTAACCTGTACCCCCTGCATAGCCCCTTCATAACCCCATAAAATTATAATATATAATCCTTCTAAAATCACTACACCCTATAACCCCTACATAACCCAATATAATCCCGATATAGCCCTGTGCTATAATTTCTATACAATCCCTAGAACCTATAACCCTCATATCATAAAATCCCTGTGTAGCCCTGTACTACTGGCTTCAGCCTCAAGGTTAGACCTGTGTCCTTTTAGGTCAGCGAGCTTGTGGTTTTGGTGGGTAGGGGCCAGGGTGCAGCTGGTTAGGGTATGGGGTTTGGGGATTAATGTTTAGGGTTTGGGGTTGAGGATTTAGGGTTGGGAGTTGAGGGTTTAGGGTTTGGGGTTTAGGGTTTAGGGTTTGGGATTTAGGGCTTGGGGTTTAGAGTTTAGAGGTTCTTCGGGCTTTTGCTTTTAAAGATGTAGGGTGTAGGTGCTTTTGGATGTTTTGCGGGTTTGCGGGCTTTGAGAGTTCAGGGTGTCAGGGCTGAGGCGTTTGGGGCCTGGTTTAGGGTTTAGGGTTTAGGGTTTAGGGTTTAGGGTAACCCCTAAACCCTAAACCTCTCAGCTCGTGAGGAAAACGGTAATTAAGATAGCCCTAAGCCCTAAACCATCTAGATCCTAAACACTAAATCCTAAACCCTATAAACCTTATAAAACCTATAAGCCCTATGCACCCTACAAACCCTAAACCCTAAACCCTGTAAACCCTAAACCCCTCATCCCCATCAAGCTGCCCCCCCGAACCCCCCAGTCCTACGTGGAGCTTTATTCACGTGTTCTCGTGAAAAGTTGAACCGGCCCTCCTGAGAAAGGGGATGCTCCCCATGAACAGGGACCCCCAGGGAGGAGGGGGCCTAAGTTGAGAAGCCTCATGTTCTGCACATGACCTATACTCTAAACTCCTAATATCCCTTAATAACCCCTGTAATACTCTCCTCTACAATCCCCCATATAGCCCCCCTTTAAGGAGTTTAGACTATAGCTCACATGGTTTCTAGCGGGATTTCTCACCTTCCAAGATCCAAGGCGGGTGGTTTCTGGCCTAGGGAGGGCATGCGACTCTGCAACAAGCAAGCCGCTCGTCCTTTGGTGGAGGTTTGGTGATGGACCGACCTTGCTTGTTTTGGGTCTCTTTGAGGGCTGGGCGGTAGGAAAGCCGTCTTTGGATGAGTAGGTTGTGGGGCATTATTCCCTATATATACCCCTATATAACCCCTAAATTCAGTAGTTTCCGCTTCATTTTCCATTCCCTTTCCCATCTGATTCTCCAGTATTGGGGGAAAATAAACCCTAGCCCCTACAGTAGTTTCCATTTTCTTTTCATTATCCCTATATAACCCCAATGTGCACTGTCCTGTGGAGCCCCCCTGTTTTCTTTCGCAAGCCTCGAAGAGCTTGGGCACATCAAGTGCTCGACAGACTGAAAAACTCTGGGAAGCAGGGGTACAGTCCTTCTTAAGTAGATAGAATATGGGGTATATGGGGATCTTTAATATACCCAAAGCAATATGCCATCTATTTAGGGAGGACTATACTTGGAGGCTCCTTAACTTAGTAAGTCTGACGGCAAAAAATGGTTTTATCGGGCCTACCATAGGGGTCATTGGTTGTAGGAGGCGGATTAAGTCAGTCAAGAGAGCCTTCAGGTGAGTCACTCTTGCGTAGCCCAAATCTGGAAATGGCTTGTTTTGTCGGGAGGCTATGTGTGCTGAAGCTCGTACTCGTCTGCTTTTTGACGCGCTTACCTCAGTGGAGATTACTATTGAGCCCCCTGCAAAAATTCTTAGATAGTACGCCATACGCTTTACACCTCACTTGCTGCTTGAACCTAAGCCCGCCATTGCCAACGTGTACAAGCACAAGATCGCAACATTCATCAAAATCTGGACTTGCGTATTTCCTACTCTACAGGGGAAAAGGTACCCCTCAGGTGGTCGAACCCTCCATGCTCAAAAGTTTGCTGATGCTTTACAACCTTGAGCCTGAACCCGCTAAGCCTCAGGTCCTGCAACCATCGACCTTTGAAGCTCCAGCACCTTAGATCCTCGTCCTAGACCTGCAGCCCTTAGTCCTACCTAGGCCTCCTAAAGACCCACTACTTGGAGGTTCAGGGGGACTTAGTAAATTAGGTTAGTAATTAGGATAACTAGAGTTACTATATGGATTATGGGGGTTATAAAGCTACTTACTAAGTTCCCCTGACCCTTCAAGTAACAATGTACAAAAGCACCGTCTAAGTGGAGTTGAAGGCAGGGAATCTTGGAATTCAGGAGGTCCAGGTGCACGATGAATCCCAAACCTATACACCTTAAGCCCTTAACCCTGAACCCTAAACCTATACACCCTAAACGCTTAACCCTCAAACCCTAACCTAAATCTATACACCCTAAACCCTGTGCGGAGGATCGGTGGCCTGCGGAAGCAGATTCGCGATCCCGAAGAGGCAGTTCTGTGGAGACGTGCCCGGGCGTTTAGATCGGCTTTAAGGATATTAGAGGGTTTAGGGTTTAGGGATCAGGAAGAAGGAGCCCTTGGGACCGTAGGGATATTCAGGGATTGTAGGGGTTATAAAGGTCCACTGCGGGGATCCTTTGAAGGACTCTCCTAGGTAAGCCCTGGCAGCTGGTTGCGAGTAAGGTTCTAGCAAGGGTGACAATGTTCTCAGCGCGAACTACTCCACAAAACGTTGAACCTTCTAAACCTGCACCATGCCCAACATTATAACTACCATGCGCACTAAACCCTGAAACCCTGAAACCCTGCGCACCAAGGTCTAAACCCTGAACCCTTTACCCGAATCTTGATCTCTTCATCCCTGGACCCCCAAACTGAAGTCCTAAATCCTTGAGGGTATATTAGGGGTTTCCCAAAATTAGGGGTACCTTTTTAGGGGTCCCCATAATAAGGACTATAGTATTTTTGGGTCTATATTGGGGTCCCCCCATTTGGGGAAACTACCCATATGTCCCCATGTATCGCTACACATCCCTATGAACCTTCAGTTTCCGTTTCAGGTTGACTTAAATCGCCATTTACCATCCTCCAAAGAAGAAAGCCCTGGAAAGCCAAGGGCGCGGCGACGGGCTACTGAACGTCCGCCAAGCGTGGTATCCTGGGACGCTGCTTGAATGACTTTGAGGGTTTTAGGGTTCGGGGTTGGTTGTTGGGGTTTACGCTTTTAGGGCTTAAGGTTTTAGGGTTGTATGGTTTGGGGTTTCTCATGTTCTTACACCCTACTGCTTAAGCCATTATATCCCTATAGCTCGTCATGAATCTCTTTAAAGCCTCAGAGCACCAGAGTCTGGTACCAGAGGGAGGTTTGGGGGGTTATAGGGTTCGGGAGTCTAATAAATAGATACCCCCCCAGTATACTACCTTGCTTTAGGGGATGGGGAGGTTGATTCTTAGGGGGAGGAGAGTGCTAAGAGGGCTTCGGGTTCAGAGCTTAGGGTTTAGGGTTTAGGGCTTACTTGGAGGGTCAGACCGGCTTAGTAGGTAGGTTAAGAACCCATATAACCCACATAGTAACCCTAGTTGCCCTAATTAGGAACCTACTTACTAAGTCCCTTTGACCCTCCAATTAGGGTTTAGGGTTTAAGGTTAGGGGTTTAGTGAGTCGGAAGAAGGCTACAGGACCCGGACCAAGCTGCTTAGGGTTTAGAGTTCAGGGTTCAGTGTTTAGGGTTTTGGGTTACAGGCTTGTATAAGGTTTAGGGGTTGTGAGCCCTGAAGCCGTACATGCAAGATGCGAGCCTCCCCAGAAACAATGACGGATTCCTCGTTTTCCGGTGCTGTGCTGCTTGTAGTTAGGGCAGGGCAATCCCTGAACCCTAAACTCCCTAAGCCCCCTAAACCTTCGAATTTTGATGTGAGCTGTAGTCTATACTCCTAGTATCTCCCTTAGAAACCCCTATAATATTCCCCTACATAATCTCCTTATAACCCCTTGTTAAGGAGTTTCGACTACAGCTCATGTAGGGAAGGATCGCCTTGCGCTCAGGACGGAGGTTGAAGTACCTGACTACTGCAACCTTGGAGAAGATGGGCAGCCTCTACTGTGGCTTGACTAAAGCTAATGGAAACCCATAGGAAGCCTCTTAAGGTACTATAGGGTTAGTATAGTAACATAGGGGGGATATAGGGATTATATAGGCATACTGGAAAAGAAAATGGAAACTACTTTTTGTGGTTAGACCCATGACGAATAGGGGTAATATTGGGGTAGTATAGGGGCTATATTGGGATAATGGAGACGAAAATGGAAACTATTCTTTAGGGTTCAGGTTTCAGGGTTTAGAGCTATAATGTAGGCCCATGATTAATAGACACCCTCCTTGTAAGGGCCTCAATATTAGGATCCTCATTAAAATCCCTATTAGGGGAGGGGGTTGGTTTATCAATCATGGGTCTGGGTAATCCTTTCCCTCAATATCAAACACACATCCTACCTCCTAATGCCAAAAGAACAACGTGTTTATGGGAGACCCCCCCAAGAATGATGTATCTTATTGCGGATTGCCCACCCCGCCCACGACTACTACCTGATGCATCCATTCCCTACTCGGCATCGGGGAATGGAATTGTGAGCGCAAAATTCTTGGTCACCCATTATTGGTGTAAAGAGAGGTGGACCTGGTGCTTGGTAGCCCCTAAACCCTAAACCCTAAACCCTTAACCGCTTGCCGTCTTGGTCACATAGTGCTGGCCATTTGCATCTTTGAAGCCAAGGCGCAAGTACACTCCCCCAAACTAACATGGAAACCCATATAGCCTCCCTTTAAAAGGACAGTAGTCTTTATAGGGCCCATTTTGGGCTTCCATGTTAGTTTCCGGGAGGGTATATGCCACCAACATGATGGTATTATTCCTTGAAGGCTAAACCCGAAGAGCTAATGTTTTGGCTCTTGGGAGCGCCATGAGTTGACCCATGGTTCTGAGACATTCCCATATGAGCTATAGTCTGAACTCCCTAAAGGGGTTATGTAGGGGATTATATAGGGGATCATTAGAGGGGTGATTTAGGGGTATATTAGGAGTTTAGGCTATAGCTCATATGTGTGTACCTACACTCAGAAGGTTCAAAGCCAGTGAGCCAAAAACGCTGCAAGAGGTTCAAACGCAGTTGCGCAGAAGCTCCGCGACAATCCATACAGAACTGCAGCCTGAATGAAGACAGGCAGTTTTTCCTCCTTCTAGCATTTCTGATTCCACCTGTTTGGCCTTTGCATTACCCTTTACACCAGTCATGTCATTGAGGCACCTTCACAATCAACGCTCGCAGATTTGTAGCTCCTTGCCTTCACTTTCTGGAATCCAATTACAACACTATTGTTTCATTCCCCTTGTTTACTGTGAATACGGTGAATAGGAGCTTAATTCACGTGTGCAGGGCCGTGTAACCAGTCCCGTGCTGCTTAGAGCATCGTCATCCCCTTAACCAAGACCAGAAGCCAATTGTTACTCCAAAGAGGCTTAGCAAAGTAATGTGGGAGCCTTCGTAAGCCGCTTTTTCAGGTTGACGGTGGAGCTGGACCCGAAGAAGGACATGGATTTAGGGTTTAGGGTTTAGGGACCGCTCGTGTTTTTCTGGGAAACTCCATTCATGCTCCTCAAAGCTTGCCGTCCACTGCGCTGCAAACTAGGTTTAGGGCCTATCTGCTATCCCACTCAAATTGCCTGCAGCTTTATGCACTATACCTGCTAGGGGGAGATTTGCTGTTAAGCTATAGGTAACTGGGGTTACAGGCATGGTTTCCCCTTAAGTAGATAGAATGTGGCTTTGGGTATATTATGATAAGATCCCCATGTTATACCCCATATTGGGTCTACTTAAGGGGGACTATACCCCTAAACCCTAAGCCCTAAATAGCAGCTTCCATTTTCTTTTCCATTATCCCATTATAACGCCTATAATTATATCTACTTAAAGGGGGACTATAGAGTTTGGAGTTTACAATTTAGGGTTCAGAGCTCAGGGGATCCTCTTGGCCAAAAAAAGACGACGGTGTCCCAAAATTAAGGATACCCTTTTTGGGGGGCCCTATAATCAGGATTATAGCATTTTGGGGTCTATGTTGGGGTCCCCTTATTATGGGAAACTGCCATATTTTACCGTGCCGACAGCTATGTGGGCCCGGGAGGACTAAGTAAGTTGGTTAATAAACACCTAAAACCCATGTAGCAACCCCCTAGTTCTTAATCTACTTACAAAGCCCCCCAGTAAGTTGGTTAAGAACCCCTATAATCCATGTATTACCCCCTAATTCTTACCCTACGTACTACGTCCCCCTGACCCTCCAAGTACGTGAGGAACGGCCAGGAAGCCATCGTAAAGTCAATTCAGGAGCAATTTAGGAAGCTTATTGGGCTTTCTTTAGGCTTGTTTTTTAAAATCAAAACCCCCACCCCCCACCCCGCCCCCCTAAACTTATAAATATTCCCCTAAACCCTAAACCCCATAGGGCGGTACCACATTGGGATTTAGACCTAGTGATGATTTGACTTGATGGCCCTAAGCCGATGACTTTAACTAGGGAGTATGCCAGGCATGAAAAGACTCTGGTGATAACCAGCTTAAAAAACTACGTCTCCCAATAGTGACTAAGCCCTAAACCCTAGAACCCTAAACCGCAATATCGACAATGCTAATGTTTCGTAATATGCTTACCTAGGAAGCATGAGCGAGAGTGAGGACTTCAAGAAGAATGCGCAGCTATGCTTCAAGCAGGCTCGTCGGATTTCAGATTTTGCACGTCGGATTTCAGACTTTCCAAAAAAAGGCGTCTTTGTAAAGAGGCCTATTGGGGATATGTGGTTTAGGGTTTAGGGTCCATAGGGAATTTGTGGTGATGTGGGGGTAGTAAAGGGGTTCATAGGGCTCGGGCTTTCCAGGGGGTCCCTTTCCGGAGTCCATGTAACAAGCTAGAGAGTGCGACCCCGCACTTTTCGTGAAGCGCTCGTTTGGCTGCGGTGTTGAGGCACCTAGTCGAACACTTTTTGTCTGCAGAGCGCTCCCCACATTGCCTCTTGCTGTTTGGAGAAATGTTTGCGAGGTGTTACTTTCGGGATGATCGTAAGGGTCACACGGGGCTTATTGTGGGATCAATTGCTCACATCTACCGCTCGCATTAGGGAAAGCTCTCGCACCTCGTTGCTCCCCTAGGTTCCCCGACAAGGTAAGTTGTACCCTACGTATGGAATCCGAAGCGTGCCCAGGAAGACCACTGTCGTGTCAACGGTGCTATATGGGATTTCATGTAATTTCGGGGAGGGTATGTGTAGGGTAGGGGTGCGCCTAGGCTAGGGGTAGGCGTGGGGCTAGACCTGGCGCAAATGTTGCCACATGAGCTTTAGTTTAAGCCCCTTAAAGCGGTTATATGGGGGTGTATATGGGGAGTATCATAGGGGTTATCAAGGGGGACACCAGGAGTTTAGACTATAGCTCACATTATCAGACATGAGATGGATATTACCAGGGGCAGGAGACCCCCTTGTAGACACCGCAAATCGCAGTAGTCCTCGTTGTGAGGAGCCCCCAGAAAAGGACCCTCCAATTTTGGATGGAAACCTAGATAGTAAACATCCTTGCATCAAAGGACAACTCCTTGAAACCCTAAATCTTTAACCCTGAACTTGGATCTTACTAAACCCTGAACCTTAAACCCTAAACCCTAAACCTTAACCCCTAAACACTAAAGCCTACAGAAGGGAAGGAGCAAGAAGAAGCCCTGCCACCTGCGTCCCGGAGGCTGGGAAGATCGACAGAGGCATCGCAAAGTGCACCCCGCTGCTTGAGGCGGCCGAGGGTTCCGATGATTATAATGGAGAATCAAATGGAAAAGAACATGGAATATGAAATAGAAACCAGGGGGTTATAGTCCCCCTTAACCTTAAGTAGATAGAATATGGGGATATATTATTGGGGTTATATTGGGATAATGGAAAGTAACATGGAAACTACTATTTAGGGTTTACGGCTTAGGGTGACTATAGCTTAGACTCCTGAATTGGCGGTTATATAGGGGATTATATAGGGGACTACTACAGAGTTTATTAAGGGGATACTCGGAATTTAGGCTATAGTTCAGATGGTGTAGGATGTAGTGTTTTGTGCCTTCAGGATGTAGGGCTTCGACAGTTTAGCGCCTCTGGGCTTGAGGATTTAGGGTTTTTGTCGGTGGAATGACGTTTAGGGGATGAAGGTATTCCTTCGAAATTCTCATATATCGCCAGGTCCCTTTTGTGAGAACCACCACTATAAAGAGTCGCAGGAACCGTCTAGTCCTTCTTCAGACAATGCTTTTGTTTTACTTGCATCCTTTACAGAGGAAAATCAAGTGGAATAGAAAATGGACAATGCTCTGAGAACTGGAGTCAAAAAAGGCGTTTGAGGTTTAGCGTTTAGCAATCCTTCTTTCTTCTTGGGCAGTGATTTCCCTAGAAAACGGCCAAAATAATCTTCTTGACTCCTACAGTTTTAGATTCCGTTTCAAAGGGGCAGCAGAATGGATCTATGTTTCCGTGGGTCCATAGCACCCTGAAGTTTCAGAAGCTCCATGAGGGGAACCAACTTAAACCCTAAGCCCTAAACCCGAAACCCTGAATCCTAACACCTTGCCCCTAAGCCTTCAACCCTACGCGCTACATCCCAACCTCAAACCCTACGTGGAAAGCCAAGTTTACCCAACATTCTGGCGCACTTTATCCCAAAGTCATATGAAATGAGGGGAAAGTAGACTACATTCTGGGCTTCCGGCTCTCTGCGTCCGTGACCCCTAATGTGGCCCTAAGCCTAGACCTTAAACCCTAAACTGGCCCTAAACCTTAAAACCCTACGTAACCCTAAACCCTAAATCCAAAACCATAAACCATGTAGATTGAGGCGCAGGAGCAAGCGCTGCAGCGATGGAAATCAGAGCTGCAAAGAATTCAAGGCTGGGCTTGGAAGTGATTTTTGGGTTTGGGGGTTTAGGGTCGAGGGTTTTAGTTAGGATTTCAGGATATAGATGGATATAGGGTTTAGGATTTAGGGTTTAAGGTTGAGGGTTTAAGGTTATGGGGTTTTAGAGTTGAGGGTTTGGGGTTTCGGGTTGAGGGGGTTTAGGGGTTTAGGCTTTAGACTCTCTTCCCCCAAAAGAAAATGGAGCCCAGAAAGGGCGCTATAAAGACACATGTCCGCTTAAAGGCAGGCTGTACGTGGTTATATGTTAGTTTCTGGGTTGGGGTGGTGTGTTCCAGGCTTAGGACTTGACAGGGGTAACTAAGCTTGTTGCTTTCAAAACTAAGGGGTTCGGCACAAGGGCTTTGTGTCAAGAGATCAGGAGGGGTTTCCAGAATTGAGGGCAGAGTAAAGGTTTCGAGAAAAAAGGATTTAGTGAGCGCAGATCTTTCGGAAAAGGACCGTACTCTTTCTCCGGAGCCTCTTTTGGCCTTCCATGTTTTTGGGGCATGCTGGCCGCAACCCCTTCAACTTAGTTTGCAAACTCCATGTTGCTGAATCCTCGTCGCTCAGTATTCAAGGTCCTAGATTTGACTCCGACTGAGGCAAACCTGCGCCCTAGACGCCCTAAACCCTAAACCCCAAAATCTCGTGCTGAAACAGGCCTCCAGGACTCTGCCGGGGATGATGATGACAGCATCCGAGAGCAGGCAGAAATTGCATTTCATGCTTTTTGTGGGGTTGGCATAAGATTTGCCCTTAAACCTTAAACCTAAACCCTGAACCGCGTTTCTTGGATGAAGAGTCCATTGTGAAATTTGGGGTCTGGAGGGTAGAGGCTAGCGGTTTCCGGTTGACGATTTCAGGGTTGCAGACACTCAAGGTGTCAGGGGTTTTTAATTTGTCAGCTTCTGTGGGGTTTAGGATTTAAGGCTTAGGATTTAAGGCTTAGGGTTTAGGGCTTAGGGTTCAGGGCTTAGGGTTCAGCGTTTAG
>CAJNIZ010045133.1:6037-20406 GCA_905231905.1 Symbiodinium pilosum | reverse complement strand
TAGGGTTCAGCGTTTAGGGCTTCAGGTTCAGGGCTTAGGGTTTAGGGCTAAGGGCTTCGGGTTTATAGGATTCAGGAGATGGCCAGCAATGATTTGGGGATCAGAGCGGCAAGGTCACATGTAGATAGATTGAACACAGACCCGGCCCCCACATGCTAACGCACGTATTATGTGTCTTTACATGAGACATATCGTCTCCCTTAGGGAGAGTAGAGTGCAGAACTAAGGATGTGGATGAAGACCAAGGTAAGCTACATCGTGCGTTCATAAAGTCCAGGGTCTAAATAAGGGGCCCCACATATAGATCCCAAATGTACCATTAAAAAAGCAACCCCAAATCATGGAAACACCCGTATTGCGTTGCACCTGTCATTACGTTTAACCCTAAACCCCAAACAAGCAGGTGCTGCCCTTGTACCAAGAGCTTTGCGAGGAGCGTTTCATCAGGACCTGATCTCACCTGCAGTTCTGTTGTCTCTGTAGAGACCCATGATGTTTAGGGTTTAAGGTTTCGGTTTTAGGGTTTGGGGTTAATGGAAAAACTGAATCTTGCACTGCTTAGCATGACCCAGAACACGGTATTTCCTGGGATAGGTGGTATGAAGTGGCGCAAGATTTCCTCCATCCGCAGTAGGCTTCCAAACGGTGTAGACCTTTAGAAGGTGAACCCTAAACCCTAAACCCCGAGTGTTCTTACAGATGCCTACGTACATCGGCTCTATGGAATCTACCGATGTTTTCGTCTGCAATCCATCAACGTAACAAACCATGTCAGGGTCCTAAACTTTCTATTGTACGGGGTCCCTACAGATGATCCATATTCTAAACTCTCAGTATCCCCCTTAATAACCCCTATAGTAGTGCCCTATAATCCCCCATATAACCCCCTTTAAGGAGTTTAGACCCTAAACCCTAAACCCTAAACCCTAGGAAACCCCTATATAGTCCCCTATATAACCCCTTTCCAAGGAATTTAAACATTAGCACATATATATATATGTATGTATATATATATATGTATATATATATATGTATATTGAGACATGCGCGCTCCAGGAAGCCCAAAGTCAAGGCTGCCCTTGCGAAGCAGGAGGAGCTTCTTCTGTGGGATGCGCTTCTGAGATCTTGAGGTACATGGAAAGAACTACCCTAAACCCTAAGCCCTAAACCCTCGCAGAACAGATCCTTTTAAGGCATGCCAGAGATACGAAGATCTTGCAGAGGGATTGTAGCTGTCCGCAGTTCTGAAATCTTCCACCAGGGTGTGACATCCAGAGGGGTTTCTGTCCTACAGGCCTACAGACCCCAAAGCCCAAACCCTAACCCCTAAGCCTTAAACCCAGATTTCAGATCTTAACGTCCTTAGGGGTGTGGGCGTGAGCTGCAGCCATGACATCAAGGACAAGCCCGCTCAAGCCCACGCAAAGTCCAATAGAATCTCTGTGTGACGACTTCTGACGTTCCAACCTCGAGAGCCTCCCATGCCCCCGACACAAGAAGCCCCAGAAAGTCCAATATTCCCTAATTAAGGAATATAGTGTTTAGGGTTTAGGTCCCGGGCACAAGATGTATTCCTGATACCCCAAAGGAGACGGAAGAGCAAAAGTGGAAGCGGAAGTACGGCAAAGCCTCGTCCCAAGCTTGCTGTGAGGGTTCAGGGTTTGGGGATGAGGGTTTTGGCTTTGGGATGTAGACCTTAGGGTAAGATTCAAGGGTCGGGGTTTAGGGTTTAGAGTTATGTAAGGCTTTCATGTGTCCGTGGAAGATTTTGTCGATTAATCAGGGAGTGCATGCGATAATTCAGGTTCTATTGCTTCTCTCGTTGAGTTCGGGCTGCCTTGTACTCTTATCCTGAGGGATGTCATCATGCCATGCCTTGAAACGAGGAGAACACTAGACACCCTAGTAGTACCCTTTTCCCTATGGATTTTGGGGTCTCCTTATTGAAGCTGCACATTACAAAAGGGTACCCTTATTGTTAAGGGTTTTCTGGGGGAACCTAGTTAAAACGAGGAGAACGAAGAACCAAGAATGAAGACTCCAGGTCTGACCTACCCATGAGCTTTCAAGCAGGAAGTACTGGAAGTACTCCCTACTTCTACGAATTCTTATGATTATGGGGGTTCAGGGTTTAGGGTTTGGGGTTGCGGGTTTAGGGCTTAGGGAATCTTATTCCTGTCTAACCCTTATATAAATGTAGGAGCATGTCCCCCTCAACACCGTTTTGAAATTAAACAACCAGTTTCCTGGCTCATTCTGGTACTTCTTCTTGTTCATATACCGAAGCCCAATAGTATCGTATATAGAGTTATTCTTTTCAACCATACCCCAAACAAGGGAGCCAGTCTCATGTTGAGACTTCTCTTTGTGGCCCCTTTTCAAGAGACCCCATAAATCCCTTCCATGTAGTAAGGCCCTTACATTGACGCTGCCGTATTCTAAGCAGACAGGCCAAGAATAAAAAAAAACTGCAAGGCCTGAACCCTGAATAAACCAACCCCAAGCGATGAACGGTAAACCCCGAAATCCCCAAACTCCAAACCACCCCTTTTAAGTCCCTCTAATCATGGGTTTCCTTACTACCCCACTCTATATTATTCTCCCCCCTAGGTTCCTCCTTAATTAACGTTGATCGGGCCTAATTATCCTCAAGTAAATTTGACAAGGGGCGAACCTAGGGGGTTAGTTTAGGGGGGGTAATGTAGACCCCGAATTAATAAACCCCTTCTTTTTACGGGCCTAGACGTATGGATCCCTGTTATAATCCCTATTAAGGGGAGGGGTTTATTAATCATGGGTCTACATTAGTAGGCGAACCCATGATTTAAGTGAAGCCTGACAGAGAGGACGTCGACCGCTTCCTGTCTCCCGGCGGCCATGAGGTGCTCGCCGGACGCTCCGCGAGGCGCCTTTGGGTTTAAGCTGTTCAGGCTTGTGTAGGGTTTTTTGGGGGTTGAAGGGTTTTCTGAGAGGTTTTCAATGGTGTTTAGGGGGTTTCAGCTAGGGAGGATTGAAATGGAACCTCGAGCGTGTATGGAGTCGTAGGGCTTGTAAAGATTTTGTTTTTGGGGGTTCTGGGTGGGTTTTTGGATTTTAGAGTTTAGGGCTGATGTTTGGATTCATGATTTTGGGTTTGGGTTGTGGGGGTTCTCTGTTTAGATGTTTGGGTTTAGAGATTGGAGTTCAGGGGTTGAGTTTGTGGACCGCTGGAGCAGGGAACCTGTAACTGTGTAGTGTAGGGGATTAGGGATTTATGTTTCGGAGGTTCAGACGGACAAGGGTCTCAGGGGGCCGGGGTCTGGGGATTTACGTTTTAGGGTTAGGTTTTATTGTGCAGGGGTTGAGATTTCCAGACTTTAGGATTTCAGGGCTCTTTCTTTAGGATAGTGGGCATGCAGGGCTTCATGGATTTCTATGGGCACCAGTCAAGACAGATGCAACTTGGGGTCACACTCAGAGTCGGCCCTTGGTAGTTTGACATGCGACAGGTCCCGGCAAAATTGCTTGCATGCCTTCAAAGAATTAGGACATTGTTGCTCGAACATTCACGGATACTCCTGAGAGAGGTTACAAATCGTAAAGCGACCCCTAAACCCTAAACCCTAAACCCTACCGAAGTCTAAGAACCCCACAAGTTTGTCTGGACTGTCTGGAAGCCGCCGTCCCTTCTATGAGGACACCCATGTGAAGGGGGCAGCCTGTTGTCTTACTCCCTAAAAACTAAGACCTAAGCCCCCAAACAAACATGGAAGCCCACGCGCGCTTTTTGAAGGGATAGTTTTTACCATTGGTTTTAGGGCCGGTTTTGATTTTGGCTTTCATGTTTGTTTGGGTGACGTCGGTTGCAGTTTGCATTGGGGTCCCTCTTCTGAGTCTGGCTGGTGCAAGCAAGAGTACTCGTAATATAACGGAAAGAAGCCGTAATTGTAATAGCCATGCAAATAGTAGTAACTAACACTAACACTGACAGAAATTGTCTTAGTTAGTACTCAATAGTTAGCAGCCGGCCGTGACCAGTTGATGGACAACAGTGAGTAGTTAAAGTACAGGAACAGCAACAGTAATAATAACAGCAAAAAAATGGTAATCCTACTGGCACTGGTAACGGTATCGAAAAATAGCGTGGCAGCTATGCAACAGTTGTATATTTTCATGTGGAGGAACTACCTGGTCAACTTGTACAGAAGTGGAAGCTCTCCACACCCTCATTTCTAAAACCTGAACCCTAAAACATTATGCCTTGGACGGCCAGTGCGAACGAGCGGGTATCCTTCGAGCTTACCTTCAAGGATGCCTTGTGGTCGGAGCCCTACCTGGGAGCTTTCAGGTTGTTTTGATTTCGACAATTTTCCCAAGTAAAGTTGTAAGCTCCATTACTGTTATGACTAAGTAGACTTACTCAGAAGAAAGTACTCATGGTGCTTCATGCTGCCGAAGCATGAGTACTTGCCGCTGCCATGAAGCTGGCCTGGAAGGTCATATGTAGTGGTTGGGGGTGTCTGCTGTAGCTCCCTCAACACTAGACCCTAAACTCTAAACCCTAAACTGTGTACGACCATTATTCATTGGGTACTGCCCCCCCCTCAGTAACAGTTGGATAAAACATATATTATAATTATATATAGCCCTTAATAGGACCCCTAATATGGACTGTTACTGGGTGGGGGCAGTACCCAAATTATGCAGAGTTTGGGCAAGAGGTTTGGGAATCCTTCGAACTCATGGAGCCCAAAGACCAATCCATTCAGCTCATGCTTGAGCGTGAAGAATCGGGTGAGCAAGAAGGTTTCCCAAATGGTAGTTACCCTCAATAGGGGGACCCCAAGATAGACTCGAACATACTATAGTCCTTATTATAGGGACCCCCAAAAGGTACCCTTGATTTTGGGAAATCCCCCAATGCACCTACTTAAGCAACATTGTGGACGACCCCAAACCGATTCCTCATCACTCAGCCGGCCGTTTGCGGATTCCCCTCCGCAAGGTGTGTTCGGATGGTGTGTTTAGTCACCTTTTGCTCGCTTGGTGGAACATGTGGAAACTCTTAAGACATGTGTCTTGAAACAATGCCAGATCCTTTTACTGGATCTGTAGAAATCCCTCGTAGCCCCCGTGACGGCCCGCTGGGAAGGATAGCTTCGTTTAGAGAAACCCTCAGAAGGGCGCCGCAGCAGTCTTGGCTGCAGAAGGGTTTCACCGTCGCTTTGTGGCCCTGCGCATTGTGCATGGGCTACAGCAAAGATCCCAGGCTCCATTTGGGGATTTCCCAAAATCAGGGGTACCTGTTTGGGGTCGCTATAACAAGGATCATAGCATTTTGGGTGCATATTGTGGTTCCCTTATTTAGGGAAACTACCGTTTGGTCCGCTGGTCATGCGCTCCGCTTGTTTCTATCATGCTGATGATGTCATGAACACTTCTTAGTCTGTGTCAGCCGTCTGCTTGATATCGAATGAAGGAAGGCCCTAAAGGAAGGATGCTTGCTTCTTTGGGGGAAAGTACGGGCACAATATGTAGCATTCATTCCATTCGTCTTTTTCAAGTTCAAATGTTTGTCTGCTTGGGGGCCTACAGGTTCTTTGCATGGCTTCAAGGTCACAGTGGGGCTCTTTTTAAAGCCCTCATGGAAAGGCGCGACTGACAGAGAGCATCCACAAGGGACACCAGCTACCGTTAGTAACGCAGTCTGACAATGATCCGTGCCACCAGGATCCTGCATTAAGATGATGTTGCGTAGGATTCACGATTTCCGGACATGTTCTGGGTAGGCCCCTGGGATATTCAACATTTTTCCTAATGGCTTTAACAGGGGACCCTACATATTAATATTTTTCAAGGGGCTTTAGGGGCCAACCCAGTGTTAAGTTTCAAAGGAATGTGTTTTTTTCTGGCTCTGCTGTTCGTAGCCATCATGCGAATCATGCGACGTGCAACAAGAAATGCGCTCCAACCCCAACCCATCAACCCCCAGGTTCCAGCCTTTCCCCGAACCCAAAATGAGCTGTAGTCTAAGCTCCTTAAAGGGGGCTATATAGGGGATTATATAGGGGACTACTATATGGGATATTAATGGGGATACTAGGAGTTTAGACTATAGCTCAAATGCCAAAATCAAACTCCCCTAAACCCTAAACCCTAAGTTAACTGCGAAGGCCTAAGCCGCTACCTCAAATTCCTAAAGCCGAAATCCTCAACTCCCAAACTCCAAGCCCCAGACTCAAAACTTGAGCATTAAACCCCTAAGTCCTCAACTCTAAATCCTGAATCCCAAGCCCCCCAAACCCTAACTTCCAAAGCCCTATGCCATAACCCAAATTCCAAGCCCTAATTTCCAAAGCCTTGAATCACCAATTCCCCCGCATCCGTACTCCCAAATCCTTAGAAACCACTATGTAACACCACCTTAAACCTTAAACTCCACACCCTACACCCTAAACCCTACACTTCATACCCACAAAAACTCCCCACACTCTCCTAGCCCAGGATAAGGACTATATACCCCTACCCTAAAACCTAAACCATAAACAACCCTAAAATCTACGCTTCATACCTGCAGAAAAGTCCGCAAACTCTCCCAGCCCAGGATAAGGGCTGTATACTTCTAAGACCTAAATCCTAAACCCAAAACAACCCTAAACTCTACGCTTCATACCCACAGAACCTCCCCAAACTCTCCCAGCCCAGGATAAGGACTATATACTTCCAAGACCTCAATCCTAAACCCAAAACAACCCTAAACTCTACGCTTCATGCCCACAGAAACTCCCCAAACTCTCCCAGCCCAGGAATATACCCCCTTAAAAACAAAACCCTAAACCCTTAAACCCTAAAACCCTACACCCCAAATCCTACACCCTAAATCCTACACCCTAAATCCTAAACCCTAAATCCTAAACCCTAAACCCTAAATCCTAAACCCTACATCCTAGACCACCCTCCCAGCCCAGGATAAGGACAAGGAGCAATCCCAGGCGGACTTGCTCAGAGCCCGGGGCGACGTGCGGCAGACCACGGTCTGCTTCGAAGTGAGGCTAGGAGTTGGGCTTTGAGGAGTTTTAGGGTTTATAGGGTTTGGGTTTAGGGTTTTTAGGGTTTAGGGAGTAGGGCTTTAGGGCTTAGGATTTAGGGTTTAGGGTTTCAGGGTTTGATTTTGATGGGACTTAGGGCCTCTTGGGGGCTTTAGGATTTGGGGTTTAGGGTTTTAATGGTTTAGGGGATTTAGTGTTTCAGGGCTTCAGGGTTTAGAGTTTAGATATTCCGGGTGGCCCCCAAAATGGTACAGACGCCCTGTGAAAGGACCCAGAGAAGGCGAAGGCAACATGGTAGTTCCCATGAAATAGGGAGGCCCCACTGTAGCCCCCGCAAACCTCCCTAAACCTGGGGGGATTTCTTTGAAGGTCCATCCAATCTCTCCGGGTGTTTTGCCTGTGGCCTTGAGGGTCCAAGTCTGGGGTTTGGAGCGATATACGGTCTGTAGGGACTTTCATAGGGGCTATCTGAGGGGATGATGGAAAGGAAACTCTAAACCTATATTTAGGGTCTGGGGTCTGGTCTGGAGAATATTGTTTGCCTGGGTGGAGCTGTGGATGTTAAGTTTTCTGGAGAGTAGTTTCCCTACATAGGGGGACAGACCTTCTCGTTGGGACCCCCAAAAAGGTGCTCTTAATTGGGGGAAAATTCCATGTTCTGGAATGTAGAGCAGTAGGGGTTAAAAGGGCTGGGTGGGCCAGCAGGATCCCTCGCATGATGGGCATTGTACGGTAGAAGCCGGAATAAACATGAACAGTATCCCATGGCGCCCTTTTAGTTGTGGCATGACATACATGCAAGCCTTATGCAAGTTATTAAACTCCCAACATAGACCCTGGGGCTCTAAGTCCATAAGCAATCCCTGATCTCGGCTTTCTAGTCAACAAGCACTACCTTCGCGCTATTTCGAGCCTGTAGGAAAGGCTTCAGTCTAGGATCCGGGTGGGAAGGGTATCCTAAACCCTGACGCCCACTTGCCTTCACTGCCTTGACCCCGCGCCCCAACGCCTGGGTGATTGTTGGGAAATAGTTTCATACCCACAAAGAGGCTATAGGAGCTATAGTCTAAACTCCTAGTATCCCCCTTAATAACCGCTGTAGTCCCCTATAGAATCCCCTTTATCACTTCTTCGAAGGAGTGTAGACTACAGCTCACATGGGAATATGTAAGTGCATGGAAAAGCAAATGCAAACTACTATATTGTTTGGGGTCCAGGGCATAGGTCTGATATTAAGCTGAGTATACACTAGAAGAGGCGTCACATATTGGGGGGGGGGGGCTGTTTCACAGTAAGGGTGGGGAGGGTGTGTAGTATTTGTAGCATGGAATATGCGGCTGTAAGTTTGAGAATAATATCCTAAACCCTGAACCCGAAACCCTAAGCCCGAGAGAACCAGACGCCCCACAATCCTAATGCCTGAACCCTATCCCCGCCGAGACGCTCAGCATAGAACTGCAGCAGTAGATTCTAATCCCCAAACCCTAAACCTGGGCTCTAGTTGAAAACATAGTTTGGCTTTAGTATTCAGATTTGCGTAAAGAGAACCTGAAGAATGAATGAGCCAGAAATCGCAATTCCTCAGTCTTTCATTCTAAGCAACCCGGGTAGGGAAAAGCCCACGTGATCACCAGGTAATATCCCATGGTCTCTTAGACTGACTCTTAGTAATAAGACTAGAGTTTTCTACGTAGCCCCTAAACCCTGGATCATTATATCATCCCCTTTTTCTTTTCATTTTCCATGCTCCTTTCCACGTGTCTCTCCACTATTCCAATGATATTTAGGGCCCTAACCCCTACAGCCCTGATTCGTATATAACCCCTATCATAACCACCGTCTCTGCCTCTGCGCACATGGAAGAGAGGCTCTCAGCGCCCGGCGCGCGGGCGCGGCCCAAGGGCAGTGACACAGCCACCCAGCTCTTATCGGCTTGCGTTTATATAGGAATTATGCTTGTGATTTAGGGTTGAGGGTTTAGGGTTTAGGGGGTTATACAGGGGTTGCGTCTGGGATTTAGGGTTAAAGGGCTTAGAGTTTAGGGTTGTTTTGGGCTTGTAGAAGCATGTAAGGGTGATATAGGGCTGTTACATGGGGATTGCATCGGGCCTACATGGGGATGATGTCAGGGTTTTATAGAGCTGAGAAAGGGATCACATAGGGATTCTATAGGGGTCCATAGAGATCATACAGAACAGGGGTTATATCCGGACTAAAGGGGGCTACGTGGGGATGATGCGGGCTGTAGGGCGGCGTTGTTACGGGGCTTGGGGCCTTACGGGTCATGTTCTGTTTAGGCTTCAGTAGCTTCCATTCTCTTTTCCACTATCCCTACATAACCCCTATATAGCCCCATATAGGAGTCCCTATATAACCCCTACATAACCCCCAGAGTAGTCCTTATATAACCCCCTAAACCCTAAACCTGAGAAGCTCAGGGGCCATCACGGAGCCCCACATCTTCTAGGGAAAAAGATGATTGGGTTCCAACTCCCAGGCACTAAACAGGCCTAGCAATGAGTGTTCGCTCCTAAATTCTGCATTCTTGACAGCTGGTCAGGCACGTATACGAGGGGAAATGCACCTGGCTTCTGGGGTCAACATCTGAAGTTGCCTCCTTTGTAACGATTCTTCTGAAAACTGCTTCCTTGTGTGTCAAGTGCACAGTCTATATGGGCTCATTCTTCGACGTGGAGAGACCTAAAGCCCCCCCTTAAGGTCTCCTTTAAGCTTCCCCTTGAGCTTCCCCCTTAAGATACCCCTTGAAGGCACCTTCAGGGGAACTTAACAGGGAACTCAAGGGAGAAGCGTACGGGGAAGCTTCAAGGAGGAACCTTCAAGGGGAAGCTTAAGGGAAGCCTTTAGGGAGGCTTGAGGAAAGCTCAAGAAGAACGAAAGGAAGGATTGTATTCTTGAAGGGGTTCTTCAAGACAAGGCTCCAACACCCTTTCCATTTATGTTTTTGCGACCGAACCTTCACTGCTAACAATTTCCCAGGCTTCCTATGGGCACGAGCTGTTAGCCTTAAGTCTGTACATCCCTTTACAGAGGCTATGGTAGTGATATAAGGCTTATTCAGGGGCAATGGAAACATGTGGGGTTTACGAGAATGCTGCAAAGAAACTGGAATATGGTGCGGAATCTAGGCCTGTATGGCTTTTTTGTAGAGTTTAGGTGTACAAAGGGTTGCTGAAAGTTCAGAGCCCTTTTGGCAGTCGTTATAATAAGGACTATGGCATACTCTGGTCTGTATTGACGCCTTTCCGTCCACATTTGCAGCCGCGTCAGGACGGTTCTGTTTCTGAGGGAGTCTTACCACCCATGCATTTGTGTGTCAGAGACCCGGTGCATGACCCAACAAAGAGATTCATGCACCCTTGTAAAGGGTTGAAGGGTCGACGACAACCATGTCTACATCAGATCCTTTTAGAGCGCAAATATGCTATAGTCTAAACTCCTTAAAGGGGTAATATATGGGGATTGTATAGAGAACTACTATAGGGGTTATTACGGGGGATACTATGAGCCTAGACAATTGCTCATATATTCTCCAAAGCATCGTAGGACACCCCAGACCCCAAACCCCGAAACCCTCAATGCTAAACCCTAAACCCTAAACCCTAACTCCGAAGCCCCCTAACCTGACCCCAAAGCCGCAAACTTAGAGATTCGTTTGACTCCCGTAAGGCTACTTGGCAGCAGGTTTTATGAGCCTTGTTCCAAAGAAAGGCCTAAACGCTGTCCCCTAAATCCTATATATCCCGAACCCTAGACCCTTCTATCCCAAACCTTACCCGAAATCCTACATGCTAGTTTCCACAAAGAGTGGACAGCAATATAGATTTCACAATGCTAAAATCTGATTCTGGGGACCCCCACACATATTCAACAGTCCATAGACCCTAAACCCTAAACCCTAAACCCTAAACCCTAAACCTAAGCCCCCTTGTTGCAGCAAAAGGTCAGCAGACTTGGCCTAGATGTGCGGCGTTGGCAGCCTGGTGAGGCAACGGGTGGCAGTCTATGTGAGCTTTAGTCTAAACTCCTTTAAAGGGGGTTATATAGGAGATTATATAGGGTTTAGGGTCTAAACTCCTTAAAGGGGGGTTAAATAGGGGATTATATAGGGGACTTCTATCGGGCTTATTAAAGGGGATATTAGGAGTTTAGGCTATAGCTCATTTGTGTGCGTGTGTTTGTGTTCTATGACTGGTCTTCTTTTTTTCTAAGGCCCTAACATTGGCCCTGCCTCTTTCCTGGGTTCGAACTATGGGCCCTGAACCGGGTTTCTCGTGGCATATAGGGTATGCAGTAGGTATATAACGGCGCCAGGATTAAGCGCCCAGACTACCGGCCCAAACTTGGGACCAAAGATCTTTCTATGTCTCCAGTGATACTTCTTTTTTTTCAAATGCTTTTCCACTTATTGCAGTTATCAGTATTATCATTACAATTGTCATTACCATTCTCGCTATGACTTTCACTGTTGTTAATCATTGTGACCATGACGAAATGCTCATTACCATTCTCACTATGACTTTCACTGTTGTTAATCATTGTGAGCATGACGAAATGCTGTTGTCACTGTTACTATGAACACTCTTATAACTCTTCAGGTTGCTATTCGGCTGCTACTAGTCTCGTGGTGGTCGTCGTCCTGACTAAGATTGCTGCCATTTGTTGTTACTGTTGTTCTCTTTTGATCTTCTTTGCTATGAAAGTCAGGGCTATTGCTGCGTTGTTATCCGTGCTTTGTTTGGCTTTGAGTCTTCTAGGGATTGGGGCTTCCGGGTTGTTCGGGATTATCTCAGGATTTCATGGTTTCAAGGGTTTTAAGCTTTGTGAGGTTTGTAAGGTTTTCCATGCTTAACCTTTCGGGCTGTTAGAGCTTGGGGCTTGGGGAAGTTTAGGTGTCCCAAACAGCATTGACATGGCACGGCGGGGAAGATTCAATGGTGGGCGATGCGGCCTGTAAATCAAGGAATAGAGTCACCAATAAGTGATCAGAATCATAAGCCGGATACAATCACCTAAGAACAAGCAAGCAGGAATGTCAGGAGTTCTCAACAGTAGGAAATCAGAGAGTTGGGCCGTGTTTCAATGGACCAGGCCACATGAGGACAGAGCCCTAAACCCTGAACCCTAAATCCTAAACCCCTCATGAGTACAGATTAGGAAATTATAGTTTGAGCCAAAGTTGGCGATTTTTCAAAAACATTTGGTCAGAGGAGGGAAAATAATGCAGCTTTCAGTACTATCCGGGTTTAGGGTTTAGGGTTTGGCAAATGGGATGAAGTTGAGCGAGTTGAAGGTTCGGCGATTGAGGACAGATCCTTGCAGAAGCTGGGGCTCGATGGAGGGGAAGCCATAGAGATTTTCTGGGCTGCTATTGAGGAACTTAGTTTAAGTCACCATAGTTGGTTTGTCAGCAGTTAATTAATTGGCTTTCCTCAATACAGTAACTTAACTTAACCTCCTTAACAGCAACCCAGTTTTGGGCACGATTTCGTTCACTCAGATTGTTCGAAACCATCTCAGGAGGCTCCCTGAACCCCAAACCTTAAACTAGGTTGTTGTTGAGGAACTCCACTTAAGGTAAAGGAGACCCCATTCTATATACCCATATTATTGTAACTTGAACTTACGTTCCTTACCCTAAAGCCTAAGCCTCAAACCCTGAACTCCAAACTCCAAACCCCAAACCCCGAACCCTAAACCCTACACCCCAAACCCTAAACCGCAAACCCTAAACCCTCAACCCTAAACCCCAAACCCTAAACCCCAAACCCTAAACCCCAAACCCCAAACCCTAAACCCTAACCTTGGACCCTGACCTCATGGTAGGAGCGAACCGAGCGCCGCGAGCGGCGTGAGCGCCGGGAGCGTCACGACAGCCTGGACTCTGCCAGCACGGAGGTGGATCTTCATGACTTACTTGGGGTGGGGGGGGAAGGAGGAGGGGAGAGGTTAGGGTTTAGGGTTTAGGGATTTAGGGTTTAGGGTTTAGGGGTGAATAAGGGAATATATAGTATGGGGACTAAATATATCTATACGTTGGGATTGTGTTCCCTTATTCCCAAAAACCGCTGGTAAGATGAATCAAGGGGCGATGCGGGGGAGCGGTAAACCCTCGGACAAAGCTCTCTGCGTTAAGGGCCAGAATTACAGATAAGTGAGGAGAGTTTAGAGCATCAAAGTCGTTTAGGGGACTAGGATGTAGGGCCAGTTTTTCTGTGAGTGATGCCCTCAAGGGGTGGCTTAGGATCAGTTGTCAAAAACGATTGTTGATTTGTTCGCTGTTCTTTCCCTTGCATTGAACAATATTGAAATTTCACTATGATATCTAACCCTTTGGGAGTCTCCCAAAACAATTTTCATGCAGTCCTTACCATCTATACAACCACCACATAAGCGTCGGATTCCTTGGGTACCCCGTATCCCATCTTCAGACATCCCTCCAAGTCCCAAAGCCTAATGAGCGCTAGACTCCTTCGTATCCCTTCCACCCCGTTTAAGGGCGGCCCCAAGAATACCCTAAACCCTAGACCCTGAACCCCAAACCCTAAACCCTAAACAGTTTGAGAAGCCAACCCCCCCCCGCCGTAGCCTCTGGAGGTTCCCTCTGAGCCAGCACCGCTGGAGGCCTGCTTCAGAAGGGCTTCCACTAGATACCCGCTGCAGGGTGATGGGGTTGTTGCTTCCTACTTGGGATGTATGAGGATGCTCACTGCATTCAGGGTCAAGTATTGCTCCCAGTTTATTTGGGCTACTGCAAGAGATGTTCCATCAAGCGGGCTTGCGGGATCTTTCATATGAAAAGCTGCAAGCAAAGGTCGTTAGTCAGGGCGCATCTAGCAGGTTCGTACATCAGGAGTATATTAGGATGTTATCCCCTAAATCCGAAACCCCTAAATCCTACACCCTGAGGCAGATGTTTAGGTCCTTTATCGAACATGAATTTAAAGCAGCATCGGAGGCTGCAAGCTCTGGACTGTAAGCTCAGGACCCCGGCTATGAGGTATAGTGTCTGGGCCTGGGGGGGTAGATGATGTTGATAGAACAAGTGTGCATGCTCAGAATCTTCAGCCCGGGCTCCAAGCCCTGAACCCCTAAACCCTACACCCTGAGTCCCGAGCCAAAAGCCCTAAACCCTAAACCCCCAGCAAGTAACGAAAAACCTTAAAGCCCCCGGACCAGGTGGCCCAGGTGGATACCCGCGTCGGCCAGTTCACGCCTGTAGCGGAATGGAACTTTCGCGAAGCGCACCGCGCTTATCGAGGTGGGTGGGCAAAGTACCTGCCTGGAATTCAGATATGGGGGCTATATGAACTATAGTCTAAA
>CAJNIZ010045132.1:30445-42128 GCA_905231905.1 Symbiodinium pilosum | reverse complement strand
TTTCCGAAATTAGGGGTACCATTTTGGGGATCCCCATAATAAGGATTATAGTATTTGGGGGTCTATATTGGGGTCCCCATATTTATGGAAACTGCCAGGAGGGAACGCCAAAGGGCCGGGCTGGAAGAGGTAAATCATCGGAGGATTTCTCAAAACAAGTCCTATATGGTCCGCAAGAGATATCCCATTTGCTCAGAAATCCCCGGAGGATGGGCCGAATTAGCGTTCGATTTTTTTTCAAAAGGCTGCGACAAACTCGGATGACGTGAGAGTTTCCACGTAAGTCGCACTTTTGGGGAGTCCCTATAGGGAGGATTGCGATGCTTTGAGGTACAGTAACAATACCCATGTTGATCTCCTTGCGTAGTGCCTGAAGCGATTCTGCTCCTGTCTTGCTAAGTGGTGGAACAAGCTAGAAGACAATGTAGCAGTCTTAGCTCGTGCACCTAGGAGTACCTTTACTGGGTTGCTGTTGCGGAACTTAAAGCTAAGTTTCCAGAATATAGGTATACTGCATCTAGTGATTAGTATGCTTTCCTCGGTATAGTAACTTAAGTTCCTTAACAGCTACCCAGTCTAGTCAGGCTCACGGCAACAAGAGAACCTTAAGTTTCCAAGCTTGCCGAAACATGTCACTCCGTTGATGACTGCTGTGCGAACGGTGAAGCACTAACCAAGGCGCCTTCTACATCCTCAACTGGATCTATCGATACTTTGCCGAGGACACGCTTACAAGCTCATGCTTAGCGCCTCAGATCATACGGTGACTGACTAGAATGGGCACACCTTACCAAATCCTCTTGAGCACCACCTACCATGTTATACGCAGAAACACGAAGCAATAGACACCATAAACCCTAGACTCTAAACCGTATCCCACAAGAAGTCTCCTCAGAAGTGAAAGGCAGAGAACCCCTCTGTAAGAGGCGAAGCCCATCAGATTATGCAAATCCATGCAGTGCTGCCCGAGTTGGGCTGGGCCTGAGAGGTAACGTCTACTTAGAGGGGTTGGTGGACTTAGTGAGTTGCTTTATAACCCCTATTAGCCACGACAGTAGCCCAGCGAACTCCATTATTAGCCTTACTTGGGAAGTCTGCCGGCCCCTCCAAGTGTGACAGCAGGAATGATCATGAGCGGACTGGCTAGAGAAATTGTAGATCACCATCATCACTTGAAGAAGATTTTGCAGCAGCAGCAGCAGCAGCTTGGATGAGTGTTGAAGTCGCTGACATCCGAGTTGATGCTTGCTGTCTTGGGCCTTCAGTCTTTCATGGCATGCCAGGACTACGTGAATATTGTCGGATGGATTGGCGGACTTGTGCCTTTGCTGCTCACAAGGAAGGGCATGCAGTTGACATGCAAGGAGTACGGGTTGATCAGGAACACGGGCTTCTAGTTAGGCTGTAACTCAGAGCTGCCTGTGAAACGATCGGAATCCCAATAAGCAAGGTCCACAAGCCTAAGCCCTAAACCCAAGCCCTCTGGATCCCGCCATCGTTTCGCAGCCATTATCTTTTCAGCGGGAATGCCGAGATCTCAAACTTGTGCATGCGCCGTGCCAGGCTCAAACACATATCCTCTGCTGAAGAAGCTTGAGTTCTGCATTTGGGGACATGACCTTCATAACACGTGCTATATGTTTTTAGTCATATGTCACACGTACGGTAAGAGTTGTGTTCTTTTGTTGTAGCTAATGACCCTTCCCGTTTTGTAAAGTTGGAAGTCGAAAGAAGAAGCCCAACCAGCAAAAAGTTCAAGCTCTGACGCGCAAGTGATCCGCGCATCAAAGGTGCAGACTGGCTTGTATTGCGACTTCTTCTACTACTATGCCAAGAGTATCTCGGCAAGCTCATTTAACGTTGACCTCAGCATGGTTGGCGTTCAGTGTTATTTAAGAGGTAGGGGTTCAATGGCTTAGGGCTCCGATTCCCCTGAATATGATTGAACATGGAATCCCTGAACCCAACATCAGAACAATATCCCCATATACCCCAGATTCTATCTACTTAAGGGGGACTGTCAAAGCTGCTGATCTGGTGAGTGAACAAGCCCAGATGCAGAACAGGACTACCTTCGGGCCTTAGGGTTCAGGGTTTGGGATTACCATTGACCTTCTTTCATGAGAGCTGTTTCTACTACGAAAATCAGGGGAGATTGGAAAGTATACTTATACTCCAGTCCTAAGCCCTGTATCAGCCTGCAACGGCCGTTTTTGCATTGTGTGAGTCTTTGATCTGAGGAGTTTCCTGGTTGAACCATCTTGTCATGTTGTCTGAGTCCAGAGCACAAGACTGAGTCCCTAAAGGCTGTACCTCAGCACAGGTCCAAAATGGGAGTTTCAAAAATTGGGGGCCCCCTGTGGAACCCCAAAGATTTTCATCCTCCCCAACAAGGATCCCAAATTTCTAGAAACCCCCGAATGGGCTCTTCTGGCCTAATCCTTTCCTGCAAGTCTGGGAAACCCAAACTGCTCGGTGCAAATAAAAGGACTTTGACGGGAACCAAGAATATAATGGGAATATACTAGGAATATACTTATCAGGGTCCTTGTAGTCCCATTATATTCCTACTATATTACTATATTCTTGCGGTTCCCATGTACCATATTCCTGGGGTTCCCATTAAAGTCCCGTTGGCAAAGGCAAGTGGTACGGCAGCAAGCTCGTTCTCCCTGTGGCCAGCTGAGAAGACAGCAGTGCAGATCAGAAGCTGGGTCCCCTGCTACTGAGAGAACAGAACCACGCGGTCTTGGGTTTAGGGTTTAGGGTTAAAGTTTAGGGTTTAGGGTTAAGAAAAAAGGTTTAGGGTCTAGAGTTTAGGGTTTAGGGTCTAGCCATATTTCTAGATCCATTTGGGGTTTTCAACATTATGGTTACTTCTCTGGGGGCTTTTAAATAGTAAGGATTATAGCATTTGGGCGTCTATGTTGGGGCCTCCCTAGTTTTGGAAACTACCATGCCTGAATCCATTCGAAGGTTTCCAAAAGGTCCTACAAAATGATGATGTAGTATATTGGTGACTTTATTGGGGTCGCCTATTTATGGAAAGTTCCCCTTGATTGTGACCAGCATGCATTAATTAACCTCACTATACACGCTTGAAAGCAGAATCTTCTGCGCTGAATTGGCCAGGGAATGGAATCTGTTGGCCATTGGCGCAGATGGTATGTTGAAGAATTTGGACCGTCTCAAAGGACGGTTATTTGATTAAGTTTATGTTCCTGAAATCTAGTGAGGAAACTAGAGCTAGATGTTTCACAGTATCCGAATGAGGACCTCAGAGAAGCCTATACACCCTTGACCCACACGAGACCTTGTGGGGGACACAGCGCAGCGACAGCCTCCGGCCATTCTCCAAGGGCAGCACCTTTTGAGAGTAGCCTTGCATAAACGGTATCATGGGACTACGACGGGCCCCTCCAATATGCATCCCCCCCCAAACAAATAAGCCTTAATGCCTTAATAAGCCCTAATAATGCCCAACAGCCCCGAGTCAGATCCGTAGTTTGAGGGGGCGTATTTACAGGGAGAGAGGCACATAGCAGCCCCCATGACAGGAATGTTAGGGTTCAGGTCATGAAGGGACTACCCTAAAACCTAAACCCTATTATAGGTAGAGGGCCATACCTTTCTTCAAACAGCAGTGGCCTGAATGATTAAAGTCGGGCCTAGGGTCGTAAATATTACGGGTTGTTTAGCGTTTAGGGTCCCTCTAAAGGTCCCATTGAATGAGGTTTCATCTCGAGTATCAGGGCTTAGGAGTATGGAGAGTGAAGTTGGAGCCCGGGTTTCTATTAGGGGCTCATAGGGCTGTAACGTAGAATCCCGTGAGATACCTGGAACCTGTTCTAAAGCTTCTCCTAGGGTTTAGGGTTTAGCGTTTAGGGTTTAGGGTTAGGGTTTAGGGTTCGGGTTTAGTCCTTACGGGGATATCCTAAGCAAAAAGGCAAACTTGTTATAGCGATTTTGTAGAAAGGTATGTCGAACCACTGGCATATACCCTAATCCCTACAAATCATTATGCAATCCGAGTATCCATGTCATTTGCCATTTGATTCCCCATTGTTGGGGAATATCCCGCAACCATATGCAACCTTATAGAATCTATCCTAAACCCAAAAACCTACACCCAATTTACTTTTCATGTATGCCAGAGCTGCCTACGCGCTTGGAGGAAAATCTCAGAGGTCTAGGCCTGCATTTCACCCGCTTGCTTTCATGAGAGCCTTTACAAACCCTTCTCCTTCAAGTTTCGGATCTAGGGTAACCTCACTTGGACCCATAGGGGCACCCCACTTGCTATGAGATTTTTTGTTAAGGTAAGGGATTGCTCAGGGCGGTTCGGCAAGTATTCCCCTGACACCAAGAGACATTCGGAAAGTGTAGGCGCCCTACATCCCAAATCATATAATCCCAGTTTCCATTTCATTTTCCATTTTCTTTTCCATTTGATTCTCCATTATTGTAGTTTCCATTTTATTTTCCATTATCCCAATATAACCCCTATCCATGCGGGATACAGACCTCTCCAATCCGTGGACTCACATTGAGCAGGGCGAGGAGCATGTAGGAAAATCTTACCTCCGCTGACGCCCATGCTAATCACCTGCTGCCAAGCTCACTGGTGGTTAGTAGGCAATAAGGGAACATAACCTGATATGACATATTCCCTTATGTATTCCCTATTAACCACCAGTAAGCAAGGGCTCCGTGTGTTGTGTGTTGCATGTGTAGCTGACAGGTTGTGGTCAGTTATATCATAGAGACGCTGATGTCAGCGTGCCTGGCTTCAAAGCCAGACAGAACATGTTGGAATAAGGAGCCCAGTTCTAGATGGGGAGAAGATAGCTCCAAAGGTGCCAGCTGAGGAAAAAAGTGCTCGGGTCATGCCTGACATGCTTAGCAGGGGAGGTTGGGAGCTTTTGCATCGCCAGCATCCAGAGCTGCGTGGTGGGGATTGGCCGCACAAAACGCTTCACTCCAGCTCCTAAACAACGACATGGCAATAAGGTTCGTCTCTCAATATCGTGCCCGTATGCAATGGTAGGAGTGCTGATATTCAGAGAGTGAGTGGACGGTTTCATGGCTCGGGGTAGCGGCTTAGACGCCTAGATGGTGCTTGAATTGAAGGCTGAATGTGTCACAGGCTGGAGCATCAGCACACTGGCTGTACCTGGAGCCCTGTGCTGCACCCGGGAGTGTTGATGTGCGGGCGAATGATACCAGCCGGTGAAGAGAAGCCCTAGGCCTCAAGATGACGGTAAAGGGCTTTGGGCTCAGGATCTACGGTTTCGGGCATTTTCCGGAGTTTGGCCATCATGTTGTACTTTGCTTGGAGGGTCTGGGGGACTTGGTCAGAGGGCTTTGGGTGTAAGCTTATGTATACAAGTATGTATTGTACTCATCTCAGGCATCCCCATCATTGACTTAATTACTAAGCCACCCTGAGCCGCCACATGGGTGCTTGCAACCCTAAACCCTGAACCTGAATCCCTCCACGCTAAATCCTGAACCATGCACCCCATACCCTAAACCCTGAACAATCCAGCAGCTTCCATTTGTCTACTAAACTACTAGGGTGTCTCTATGCTTTAAGCCTTGACCGGACACGCTTGCGTGCAAACTGCCGCAGCCGTCACAGGGACAGGCCTTAGACTGAAAGCCGTCCGGGGGAGGACTGGAGGCCGCGAGGAGGCCTGAGGGATTATAGACATTGGGGTTAGATTGGGATAATGGAAAAGAAAATGGAAACTATAGGGATTATAGGGTTTATAATAGTGGTTATATTAGGGTATATTGGGGTTTGAGGAGTCGGGTTCGGGAGTAGATTTCGAATTTAGGGTTTCGAGGTTACTCTCCCTGCGCAAATCAAACAAAACCCGTTGAAGATCATCCAGTCAAGGGTTTAGGGTTGTTCAGGTTTGTAGGGCCATGTTCTTTCAGGGGAGTATACCGTTGCCATGGAGTGCTTTCATGCTGAGAATACCTTTGCGGAATCTAGGGACTGTTCAGGATCCTTGGGCCTCCTTTGGGTGTACACAACATGTGCCAGACACGTGTTCTTAAGCTTCATCTGTCAGCCTGAGAGTCACAGTTGTATGATTACCCCTTGCGTTGAACAGGCACCCTCTTTGCCAAAAATGCAAGCACGTCAAAGAAAAAGGCAAGAAATTGCCGAGCGGGCGGGGGGGAGGGGGGGGGGGGCGATGTTCAAAGTTGGGTGGACGGGCTTGATGACTAGCAAGGCCTGGAAAGGCGAAGCCGTAAAGGTTTTTTTTTGTTTTTGTTTTAAGTTTGTTTGGGGGGGTTGGGTCTCCGGTATTCATCCGTACCCCTACACTCACCAATAATTTGGGTGTTTTCATGTTCCTGTCCAGTCCATCATTTGCTGCCAAGGATTCGCAAGTTAAGCCCAAACCCTTTGAACCCCCATAAGCTTCCAGTTTCAATTCAATCTTCTCTTGCCTTTGCCATTGACCCTAAACTCTAAGCCGCAAACCCAACCCTAAACCCCGAACCCTAATCCCTTATTCCTACTAACAACCTGCAAATTTGGAGTTTCAGCAGGAGACTGGCTGATGTTCGTCAAGGCCTTGCAGCTGTGGAACTGAGGCCGGGTAGACTGAGTTGCTGTTGAGGCGTTACCATAAGAAGGAAACTCTATCATTTATCATATACCCATATGAGGATTGCTGTCAAGGAATGCTAAGACAGTTAGACTAAATTACCATTATATCTGCATACTGTTAAACAGAGAGTTTCCTTATTATGGAACTGAGTTGAAGTTCCTGAACAGCAACCGAGCAGAGTGAGGGTTAACTTGGAGGCTCCTCTGGGGTGGGGGACCTCACCATCCAGGTAGGGTCTTAGGATGATTCTAGATCTCCAAATAGTGTGATGTAGATACGAAAAATAGACATGGGGCCCAATGTAGGTATAGTTCATAGACAAGAAGCCCCAGGGTTAGGGTTTCTTTGTCGCGGCGCCTGGTTCACAAGGACTTCGGTTTGACGGTCTGGGGTCTAGGGTCTGGGATTTAAGTTTGTAAGCTTCCAAGAAACAATTCCCAAGGTAGGCATCGTTTGTAGACTTTGGGGCCCGATGTGGTAGGTTCTGTACACCAAGATCACCTGCTATGGCCGTCTCCCGAACCCTAAACCTAAACCCCCTAAGCGTTTCGCTTCCGAGCTTGGATAGCAGTAATGCAGGGGCCTTAAGTACTAATATCATTTGAGATGTACTTGAGGTACGCTGTAGTACCGTAATATAAGACATGTTAGGCATAGTTATTTTAAGGCTGGCTCCTATGGCCCTTGGAATGTTCTTTCCTTTGCAGCCTCCTTTAGTGATGACAGATGACATTATCCCAGGGTGGCTTGATGGATTATGGGGGCTCCCAAGACAGGGCCCCTAATTCCTGTTGGGAAACAACCCCAAGCCCCAAACCATAAACCCTTGACCCTGGACCGTGTTGGATCACCTCTTTGCTGGTGAAGTCAGGTACATGCCCAGGGAACCCCCTGATAGGCCAGAACTTTCAGGCATTTTTTAAGCAACTTAAAAGCATCGTTCTAAGGGGGTCTGTCTCATCTGCGGGCCCTAGACCCTAAACCCTAAATAGTAGTCTCCATCTTATTTTCCATTATCCCAATATAACCCTATATAAACCTACATAACCCTATAAAGCTATATTACCCTATATAAACCTATACAACCCTAGACACTATATTACCCTATATAACCCCATGTTACCCCTGTAAGGCTCTCAACTCGCAGTAGCCTTGACTCAGGCCTGGCGATGCTCCCTCACATGCTCCCGAAGCCGTACCGATGCAGCAGCGGGAGCATCCCTAACAGATGGGGGTTGTAGGGTTAGGGTTTAGAGTTCACGGCGTAGGGTTTAGGGTGTAAGGTTCAGTAGGGCTTAGGGTTCAGGGTTTAAGGTTGAATTTCTCAAGTTGAGACCCCTTATACCTGGAAACTGGGTGTCCTGCCGTTTTGGGATTATGTCGTCTGTTTGCCTAGGGTATATCCCAAAAAGGTAGGACATCCAGGATCCAGGTAAAGACCATTCAAATCTCCTTACAATTATTCTTTTTTCCTGGGATCCTTTGGCCCAGATTATGGTTGAGGAATATATTATTGCTGGGGCTAGACGAATAGGACTGCCCGGGTTTTGCGGTTTCATCCTGGCCCCCACAGCCCTGCTGGTTCAGGTTTGCCAGGTCTTCCCTAGTGTGTCAGGGATGAAACTGGAAGTGTGCCAGCCAGGGAAAAGCATGAACTATCACCAGGTATGATCCTATGGTGTCGGTGTGTGTATGTATATGTTTAGATGTATTTGTAGCAAACATTGGTGTTTCGCGATATGGCAAACAGGAAGGCTGAAGCTGAGGATGTGTCGGACCCTCGTGGTTGTGTGATGATCCAAGTCAGTGCTTGCATGGAAAAGGGGTATAGTCCCCCTTGAGTAGATGGAATATGTAATTGCCCAATACAACGACGTGCAAGATCCCCGAATACCGCATACTCTATCTACTTCAAAAGGACTATGGTCTTGAGATAACTTGGCGACATAGGCTTTGCAGCTAAAACGGAAGTGGTCCTTGCATCGCAAACCTGTTTAAAGACTGGTTTGCACTCTTGCAAGGCATTCTGTGGAGAGGTCATTTGTCGGCCCAACTGCCGCGAAGGACGATCCAGGGACCAGGGTCCATCCTCAGAAACGAGACATAGCTCGTGTGGCTCAAAACGCGGACCAGTATCCACTACCCAAAGCAGTTGCACTTAGTCGCTGCTTGTTTTTTGTAGCGCTGCCCTCATGAGCACCCACATAGACAGAGAATTCTTGTTGCGCTTACGGGGCTGTATAGGAGTGGGAAGCTGGTGGCCTGAAGGCCTCCTTACCTACCTAATCTCGACTTTGCAATGCCTAATGTAGGGCTTAAGGTTTAAGATTTAAAGGGCTATAGGGTTGGGGTTTGGGGTTCAGAGGAATATTCATTTACCAATACCTGGCTGTCCTAGTTTCTTCCTACAATTATGGTGTAGGATCTCAACCTGATATTGATGTTTTGTACAGGCTTCTACATTACATACTCTAGCATCCCCATTTCCCGTTTTCTTTTCTATTGTCTTGTCTATTCGATTCTCTACTGTTGGTGATCATTTCGGCCCCTGACGCCGGATTCTGAAACTGCTGTGGGCCAACCTCGGTCTATCCGTGGCTTGCAAGATGTGAGGGTTTCCAAAACTCATGGGTCCCTTGTGGGGGGGGATCCCCAGAGTAAGGATTATAGTATATTGGGGTCTTTATGAGCGCCCCCTGTATTTATGGGAACAACCATATCAACTGGATTTTATTCAACAAAATTCCCAGCCAAGCCTGATGCCAGGAAGCCCAGTATGGATGGGTAGCTTCAAGTTGTGCAGTCTTCTCTCAGCCTCCTAGACTACTCCCATCATGGAAACAGGCAACCTTCTGGCTATTCGCCTGTGGGCTAGGTAAGGAGCATCCAAGCCATAATCAGGCGATATCCGATGTTTTGTTATCATTGCTATTCTACAAACTTTAGTATGCGACTTATGCTTACCTAACCCTGAACCCGGAACCCTGAATCCTAAATTCTAGGCTGGGGAACAGAAATCCACCTGAAGATGGCTTTCCACTTCTACCATGACAGGAGGCCTGCAGCTTTTCTGGTGCAACCGGCGGGAGGCAAAGAGCTACTGAAGCTTTGAAGTGGCTGTATGGTATGCAACAAGTAGGGTGTTGAGGCTTGATAATGTAGGGGCCTCAATAAGCAGCAACATCATGGGCCAACCCTGAGGGTCCAAGCCATCAACAACCATATGGTCATATAGAAAACCCTAAACCCTAACCCCTAAACCCTACTCTTAGCTCTAAACCCCTTTATCCTAAACCCCTCTTGGGGAATGTGATGTGTGGAGTCCCTACCTTGGTTCTGCATGACTGACCTACTTCTACAGATGCATGGGGGATTGTCAAAATTATGGTCCCTTTTGGGTCCCCTAAATTAGGCCCCGTAGTAGGCCCCGTATTATAATAGGGACCCAAAAGGGACCATAATTTTGACAATCCCCCATGATTCCAATGACCTCCGCAAGCACTTGCATACTTTGATACCGACAATGATCCTGACATACCGTACTCCTGCACAACTCTGCACGCCGCGAGTGATGTTTGGTGAGTCCTCTCTTGCTGAGCTTGGAGCTGAACTGAGAGTGGCAGCTGGTTGTCTAAGAGTTAGCCTGGTAGTGCAGTTTCTGTGCTTCTAGCCCGGGCCGGACAGACCTTGCCGTGCCTGCTTTGTGCGATGCGCGTGTCTAAACATTCTAAACGCCTTAACCCTAAACCCCTAAGCCCCTTAACCCTAAACCCCTAACCCCTTAACCCTAAGCCCCGTAACCCTAAACCCCTTAACCCTACACCCCTTAACCCTACACCCCTTAACCCTAAAGCCCTTACCCGAAGCCCGGAAAAAGGTACATCCAAGTGCGGGAGAGGATGCCTGGCCCGCGGATAGCTGCCACGGTGGAAGATGCCACCACTGAGGAGATGACCCTACGTGCAAATGGGGAAACTAGGTGTGTGTATGTATAGGGGTATACATATATATATCCCTATATATGTGAACCGAGAATCAAATGGAGAATAAAATGGAAACTGGTGGTATATACAGGCTAACCAAAGGTAGGGTGAATGGCATCAAGGATGTTGAATGAAAGGTCAGATGGAACCTGGGATGATATAGTGGTTAGTGGGGATGAAGGTTTCCGCAAATTAGGGGTCCCTTTTTTGTGGTCCGGCTGATAAGTATTATCGTACTTGGGGGTCTACATTGGGGTCCCCTTGTTTATGAAAACTGCCAATGGCGAACAGGTACATGTAAGGTTTGGGGCAGGTGGAGGTTGGTGGGCTAAAGGTTTTAGCACGGGGAACATCTAAACTCTCAATTGAACCTTTCTTTTCAAATTTGGAAGAGATCTGGCACGCCACAAGTCTGCGTTAGAGATCCATTATACCTTTTCAGGCACATATTTGCTTGTTTCAGAAACAGCTAAGCAGCCAACTGAATCCTTTTTCCTCCTGACCTAGACCTTCCAAGTACCCAATATAATGGCCTTTTCCCCACAACACAACTGGGTACAATTGGTAAAATGGCTGCTATTATGAGAAGTTGGGAGGGATCGTGGTTACAAGAGCTTGTGGCTGTAAGAGGGATGACCTAAACTACCACCTTAACTAACCCGTCGGGTTCAAATGCAACTCTGCATTTTGGTGGATTTGTGATGTTTTTTGTGTGTTTTCGGGCAACGTTTTGAGAGGGTCATTTGGAGGTTTGCGGAGGGTTGATTTTTTATGCAGGCTTGTCAAGGCATCGAGGTGAACGGAGGATGTTTCTTGTGTTTTCGGGAAAGGGCATGACAGGGTCATTTGAACATTTGCGCAGGGTTGTTTTCATGCGGGTTTGTCCAAGGCAAGCGGAGGTGCATGTTGGAAGATTCAGAGTTCGAGCAGGGGCTCGAGATGCTGACGGTGGCCCTTGCGTTTAGCTATATATCTTTGCCAGATGCAAGCAGGACACACTTGCCGGCCAAGTGGCCGATTTCTCAAGGTTAGTCCGGCTGGGATTCTTTCGATTCTTTGGGCTCAGCATGT
>CAJNIZ010045132.1:0-30345 GCA_905231905.1 Symbiodinium pilosum | reverse complement strand
ATCGTCAAACTTTGCCTTCACAGTCCACCTTGCATCGTAAAGATTTTTACTCATTGCCGTCAGTGCGCATGCACTAAATACTGGCCCTGCCAGCACATTTGCATATGTTGACCAGAGTACCCAGTGAATCTACAGGACTGCAGGCCCAAAACCCACCGTTGGAAGTGAACCCGTCAGGTTAACGAAGGAACATATGACGCGAGATAATGGAGATTCTTTAAATTAAGCGGTGTTGGGCCCCTTCGCCGAGGCGACAAAAGAAAGCCGTTTAAGTTCAGGCCTTAAACCCCAAAGTTTAAGCCCCAAACCCTTAGCCCTCAACCCTGAATCTTAAAGCCTGAACCCTAGATCTTAAACCCTAAGCCCTGATACTTATATAAGCCTTAAGGCCCTCAATCTTAAACCCTAATCCCTAAATCTGAAGCCTTAAGGCCAATCTTCAACATAAGAACACTGCTAAGGATCTCGGAGGAATGGTCCTCCTTGGTTGCAGCTCATCTGAAATATGAGCTTAAGTGGTTTGGTGAGGAGAAATCGCCAGGCCTGAGGGATGTTTAGGGGTTTGGGGGATCTAGGGCCTAGGGTGTGGGGGATGTAAAAGTGTTGGGAGTAGGGATCAGGGGTGTAGGGATTAGGGTTTAAGGTTTACGGGGTGCAGGCTGGAGGGGTTTAGAAGGTTAGGGTTTAGGGATGGGGCCTGAAGCATCGGGCATCGAGGACGAGCATTTGATGGAATCGCCTCGCTCTGCACACATGCGACTGCGGGAGATCCGGCAGTCTGCGAAGATGCATCAGGCACTGAATTCCAGTCCCTGATCCTCGTTGGGGATCCTTGAGACTTTTGGGGGGTATCTGTTTCCTTACAAAATTGCAAAACAGATCGTCCTTTCCTTCTCAGTGTGCTGTGGTCGCAGCACGTGCCAAGCCCAACAAGCTACTGCCCCTGTAGAGTCGTGAAAGATGTAGAAGCAAGAGATCCTAGGTTGTATGGATGTTCACGAACTATAGTATGAAATGGTTTGAGGAAGAGGGTATATAACTTAGATGTTCCTGACATATTCCTGACTTTTCCGTGTCCCGCAACCACCAAAACAGGCCTGGCAGAAGGAGGTCTTCCGAGAAATGCAAGCGAAATTAGAGAGGCACCTGCGCCAGCGCTCCAAGTTTGAGGGTTCAAAGTTCAAAGAGTGGGGCTGGTTGTGTTGCACCAACAAAGTTCAAGCTTCGTATACATCCTCGTAGCCTTGACAGGTCCAACACCTACTTGGGTTAAGCTTTTCTTTGGGTGTGGATTTTGGAATTTGCAGGTGGACGGATGTGACAGTAGGCGGCAGAAGTCAAAACAAAGAAGCCATGGCGGCGGCCTTTTGCTACGATCATTGAGATTTCGGCACAAAAACATTACCAGATGCCCGATCGCTGGTGTGATCTTCAAGTAGCCGCAGAGACCGGAAATCACACAAGGGTTTGGACCCTTGGAGTTTTGAATTAACCCATGTAAATCCGCGAAAGTCCTTGGCAGAAATTATTGAGGGTTCCTGTAGGGCTACAGGGGAACAGATAGGGGACTATTTTCCAGCATGGCGGCTTTGGGAACAGAGTTTTGATCAATTGCCACAAACATCCCTGGGGCACGTAGCTTTTGGGAAATACCCATGTTGCGCGGGTTCCTTGCAGGTATGAGCGAGATCAGCCATCTCCTCGACTACAGAAGAGCCTTGGCTGGGCTACTAGTTCAGGTTCTGTAAAAACCTGAAGTATCAGGAGTAACCCTAAACCCTAAGCCCTTTTAGCATCCTACCTCGCAGAACATATTGTAACCCTCAGCCCTAACACCCTGAACCCTGCAACGCTAAAGCCATGACCATCCAGACTCTAGACTTGCGCACGCAATGCCACAATCCCCAAACCCTACATTCTTTACACATCAGTCGTACTTTGAGCTGATGGCACCTATCTCATGAAATTCCTGAACCGTGGCGCTTTCCGAAGACTTGGAACTACACAATAGTGCAAGTGTACACAGTGGACTGACTCCTAAACTCTAGATCCTAAACTCTAAACTCTATACCCTAAACTCTAAACCCTACTCCCTAAGCTCTAAACCCTAAAGCCTGCTCCATGGCCTTTCTTCAAAGGAGCCGCGTGGAGGAGGCGCCGCTTCAGCCTGAGAAGCCGCCGCCCTTCTCCCAGAAGCAACAGCGAGAGATCCTCCAGGTCCTGGTGTAGGGGTTTAGGTCTTTAAGGATTATAGGCTGTAGGGTGTAGGGGTTAGGGTTTGGAGGATTAGGGTTCATGTTGAAGGGATTAGGGTGTAAAGGATTAGGGTTCAGGGTCAAAGGATAAGGGTTTTGAGGATCAGGGTTCATGGTTTAGGATTTATGGTTTAGGGTGTACCTTTTTTTGGGTGTAGGAGGCACGGTGGCCCTTTTGGAATGGGACCTTTTTACGGGTGTTCAACTTACTGGAGTTCCATATGTTGGAAGGTCAAAAGCGGAAACTTGTCTGGGATGTGGCCAGTTCGAAGAATCTACCCAGACCCCCCGGGAAGATGTTGAAGTTAAAAAGGTCCTCTATATACATACATGTATCTACACTCCTGAGTACCCCTTTGTAAGCCTTGCAGAATGTATCACATACTGCTGGAGGGGAGCTGACGCTTAGATCCCTTTCAAAGTGGGCTGCATATGAGACAGATAGAGACCCAACCCCAAAGGTGCAAGAACAGTAATAGTAAAAGGTAGTCCTAGCAACAGTAAATAAGAATACTAGTAATCGTAAAAGTAATAGTAGCGGCAATGGTAATAACCGCTTCCTTGTCTGGTCGCGGCGCGCTTCAATTCAAAGGCCCGATCTGGCTATGTTTGGGTTGAGAGGACCCTCCGCCCCCTGCCTACCTCCACATGGCACCTTCCAATATCTTGCTAAACCCTGAAACCTAAACCCTTAAACCCTGGACCCGAAAACCTAAACTCTTAAACCCTGAAACCTAACCCTATGCCTTTACACCTTAGACCCTGAACCCTAAAACCTAAAACCCTTAAACCCCATATTTACCAAGCTTATAGTTCATTCTTCCATGTTCTTTTCCATTTGATTCTTCATTATTGTGGAAATATCCCCTTAACATCCCTTGATCCGCTATAGTCCCCATATAACCTCACATAACCCTTACTGTATAAACCCTAAACCTTCAAACCCGCAATTATTAGAATCCCTATGTAACCTCATATAGCCCGTACTGTATAAACCCTGAAACTACGTGGCCGCAGGAGTTCCAGCGACAGCAGGAGGAGAAGCTTGAACAACTAAGGCAGATCCAGGCCTCAAGGGCTCTTGGGCTTAGAGTTTTTCGGATTATTTTGGATTAGGGTTTAGGGTGGGAACTTGGTTTTGGGTTTGGGATTTAGGGTTTAAGTTTTAGGGTTTGTGGTTTAGGGTTTGGGGGTTTGATATTGGGGTTCAGGCATCTTACGCATCAGGTTTTAGGGGAATTGTGGGGTTTGGGGGCTCTTGGGCTTAGGGTTTTATGAGGGTTGAGGGGTTCAGGGCTTGAGGTGTTGGGGCTTTTGGCCGAGGAGGGACAACGAAGGCGACATCAGGCAACACCATCTGCGTAAGTGCATCTTGAGCCTTCCAGATAAGACAGGCTATGCAGCATTTAGCAGGCCTCGCAATAAATCGCTTCAGAAAGATAGATAGTATCCTGAGGTCGCGTTTCATGGGTTCCCCTACCACCCCCCCAAAATGACTTCGCCCAAGCTACGTGATTGCTCCTGCCAGGAAGAGAGGATGCACCAGGAACGGCAGCAAGCGCGACAGAGTAGGAGGAGCTCCAGACGGAAAAGCCAGGCCGGCAGTAGCTCATGAAGGGCTTCTGCCTTTTCTAGGGCTTAGGTTTAAACAGTTGGCAGGAAATTTCAGGAACGAAAATGGAATCTGCGAAATTAGTGTTGAGGTCGTTGGAATGCCTCCACCCCAGCTTCCGGCGGACCAATCTCAAAACAAAGGTCCGGAAATCGGGGTCGCAATAGTAGTAAAGCCTCTGGGCCTGAACTGTCTCGGAGTCGAGTAGGAGTAACAGTAGGAGCAGGAGTAGTAGGAGTAAGAGTGATTGGGAGTAAGAGTATGAATAGGATTCACTTGATTTCAGTTGCAAACCATGATCTTTAAGGATTTTTAGGCTGGGGAATTTTGTTATTAACACCCATGTATAAAATCACCTCATGCCTCATGCCTCCCCAGTATACGCAGAGGTCGTATCAAGGAAACCGATGGCTCGCAATTAATATCACATCAAGAATCCCAAATCTCAAGATTTTTCTGGCCCATGGAATTTCATTATTACCACCCCCTTACAATGACAACCGTAACATTCTTGGGGATCGTATCGTGGCTAGTGGAAAGATCCATTCCTGAATTCTTTGCAAACCAGAGGTAAACGATAAGTTTGGGTCCGCGGGATTCTCAATGGGCTTGTTACATGGAGTCATAAAAGCAATTAGAGCAGTGGAGAATCAAATGGGAGCGAATTGGAAGCTGGAATTATGGAGGGGCTTAAATGCATAACGTAGCCGCCTGATTGGTTAGAATATGGTTTGGAGGTATCCTTCATAGGAATTCTATACTGGATGTTTTTGAGAAACACTAGTGCCACTAAGCCATTAAGTGCCAGCAACATGGGTTACCGGCTTCCTCCCCGGCAAATAGGAGTATTTCTGAGCAGGGACTCCTAGAGCTTGGAAATCTCCATGCGGGGCTGCTTGCTACACTACATGGAACTCCCAATCTGGGACAGACGCGGCCACCAGACGAGCCGGTCTCATGTTATGCCATGTAGAGGTAAGGTACCTTTCTCAACTAGCATGGAACTCCATATAGCCTCCTTTTCAGAAGGACAAGAGTCTTTTGGACACTCTTTTTGCGGTTGCGAAGCTTTCCGAACCAAGAAACACCTACAATTTTGGGCCTGACGAGGAAGCTCCACGGACGACGGCCCCCTCCGCAACCTCTGCGCCAAGCAAAAGAAAGCCAGCCTCCCTGGGTCGGATGCCCCTTCTTTGAAAGGTGTAGAGGCCTCTATAATTCCATGGGTTTAGGGACAAGCTTTTACCGCGAAGGGTTTGGAATGAGGAGTTAGGGATGAAGAGTTAGGGTGTAGGGGACCAGATTCTTTCCAATATTATTACCCAAGAATGGAGAATCAAATGGAAGAGACAGTGGACAATGGATTTGAAACTTGGCCTGCGCAGGGTTCCATGGCATGAACATTGCATGATTGTGTATAAGGTGTCTGGAATAGACGTCAAACTTACTTGAAATGCCTGTCCAGTGGGTATTCAACTTAGATGCTGAGTAGGTTTCGGAAGCTATGGTCTGTCGGATTATGTAGGGATTGTGTGAGGGTTTGTGGAGGGATTATGGGAGTAAGATGGAGATTATATCTTGTTCAGGGTTTAGGGGTAATGGAGTATCAAATGGAAAAAAAAAAGTGGCCAGAGCAACATCAGCAGCTGAGTGCGGAAGGCTTTGCTCACAGGAATTACATGAGATCTCCAAGGGAGTCCCAAGAATTAGGATCGTGTATATTTGAGTCCATATTGGGCCCTCTTTATACAGGGGCCCCTATTTGCAAAAGCCCTCTCACGGGGGACCTGATGTCGTTGACTGCTGCTTCCGCCCTACACCCCTCCCCCTAGAGGTCAAAAGCAAGGGCTTTACATGCTTAGGGGGTAATGGCGAGTCAAGTGAAAATAGCATGGAGAATGCTTCCGTGATCTGGAGACAGTTAGGTTTGGCTTCATTCGAGCGAAGATGTCCCTGCCAGGCGCTCAGCTTTTCTCTTCTGGGTTTGGGATTCAATGGTGAGGTGGCCATTGAAGTCATTGAAGCTTTGCACGAGGGAGTCGATGATTTCCCCAAACCCCTCTTTTATTGCAGATGCTTCCATATATTGACTGAAGCTACCTACCGCCTGCAAAAGATCTCAGTTTGAGGGAGCGACCATTTGCTGGGAGCTGTAGTCCCCGAACCTAAACTGCCCTAACGACGTGGTTTGTTACTTCCCTGGGAGGCTTGTGCCACGGTCCTAGGGCCAACGCTACAGTCACGAGCAGGCGTTTTTACAACTTGGGGTCCCATTTCTAAGATTCTATACCTCAACGTGTTTTACTCCTTATGTTAGGAGCTCCCCAGAACTGATTCTTGAGAACCCCAAGCCAAGTGGGTATTTCGCCAAAGCAAAACAGTCCTTCTAGAATTCCCCATAAATACCCCAATCATCCACATAAATATACACATATATATATATATACCCCTACCCCTGGAGGCTGCCTTTCTTTAGGCCCCCCCCCAAGTTTCAAATCCTCCGCTGAGGCTCCTTGGTCGCGGGCAGGATGTGGTGACAGCCTATGAGGGTCGCTTTCCTTCATTGGAGTGGGCGACTCCTTGATGTTCTACTTCATTGACAGGCGGCCGAAATGTTAAATCTTCTGATTGGTCTGGCTGTGTGTGTGTGTAGGCAAGAAGTTTGTGCGATGCTTGCAGGACACCTAGGTCGTGAACGCAACCCAATGAAGAAGCAGAACTGGGACGTTTGTTTTGGAAAGGTGCATCGTTTCGTTCAGCCCGCGTTGAATTTTCAATTGCAAGCGAAAAGAATCCAGTGCTGTAGTAGTCCATGTTGGGTGTTCTTATCAAAGAGGAGAACATGGCTTTTGCGCACGGACCCTAATTGACCTCAAAGCCCCAAACCCTCTATAAACTATAAACCCTAGACCTCCACTTTGTGTAAGCTGGGCGCTGAGCAGCTCAGGTGCAAATGCGGCCTCGGTGCAAGTGCACCTTGTTTTGAGTGCTGAATCGAAGGTGGTTATCTTTTTGATGAAGGTTTTAGGGTTTAGGATATGCTCTTTAGGTTTGCGGTTTAGTTTCTAGAGTTATGCCAAGGATCGTAACGTATTTCACATTATCCGTTGGTGAGGCCCAACCTAGCCTATTTGATATTCTGGCTGCCGCACGGGAAGGGGACCCATTATAGTAGTTTCCGTTTTATTTTCCATTACTCCAATATAAGCCCCAATATAAACCCCTATTATAACCCATTATAGTAGTTTCCATCTTATTTTCCATTACGCCAATATAAACCTTCATGGTGGCTACGAAGTGGCCTCGGGAGATCGTTGTCGGTTTTTATTGTGCAAGAATATATATGAACAAACGACAGAAAGCCAAAGACTAATTGAAGCAAATTCTCAGTATTCAAGTTTGCTGCCTACAAAGTGCGAAAATAGCCCTGGGCACGAGATGGAATAGATCCTGGTCAGATTGCCCTAAACCCTAAACCCCTAAACCCTAAACCCCTAAACCCTAACTACCTTTGACCTGCCAGAGACTGCATCTGAAGCACTTCAAGCATCTCTTCGGCTCGATTCTTGCAGCGTTCCACTGATGACGTTTGAATCTACATGGGGGTTTCCCAAAAGTTGGGGTACCTTTTTGGGGGTCCCCATAATAAGGACTATAGTATTTTGGGGTCTATATTGGGGTCCCCTGATTTAGGGAAACTACCACATGGTAAGGAATGAATGGGAGAATGGATTCCTTACTAAGTCCCTCCGGCCCATTCCGCACTAAGCACCAGAAAGGCATGAAACCGTAATCTCTAAACCGGGACCAGGCAAGCGGCGAGCTTGATGCAACAGATGGAGGCCATGAACCCTGGTGATCCTTTCACTTGTACCGTCGCGTAGGTTGCTGCCGACTCTTTTCCCCGCCGAACCGAAAGCCTACCCCCTCAGCATTTAGCGAGGCGAGAAATTGGAGCATTGCTTCAGCCACTGGCAGTATGTTCAGAGAGCTGGCAATTCAAGCCTCCTCAAACCCCTCACCCCCAATAAGAAATGCCCCGCCCGTTATTTCGAGGGGTTTCTAGAGTAATGGAAAAGGAAATGCAGACTACTAGATTTGTCAAGGTTTCAGCGAGCATTGCTGACATCTGGTGTCTGGTGATGGTTCTCTAGCTCTACTTTCAGGGCCTCCATGGTAACTCTGTTGTCCCTTTACTCAGTCGTATGGTCAGGGCCTACGGTTCTTTCGATTGCTTCTATGCACAGGAGACAAGCCCATATCGAGATGCCGCCCCAAAGCCAAAAGACGGAGACCCGTTGGATAGTTTAACCGCCTTATTTGCAATGCTCTCAGTATGGTCTTGGAATAATATATGCAAGAGGGAGAAGGGGACCCGGTGCATCCCTATTGCCGTCGGTTCTGGCTCATGCCGCGCATTCTTTGAATATGGAAGCCCCTTTCACAACACACACGTCCGCTATGTTCAAAGAGCATCCTCTTTCAGAAGCCAAGAACCTTCAGTCCTAAACCCAAAACCACACGAACGATAACCCAGCCCTAATTAAACTCCAAACCCTGACGAATCCCTACCTGATACCCCACAAGATAGGGTTGTTCAGTTCAAACCCGAAAAAGTAACCACAGGAGACCTTGGCAGCAACTCGCCACGAGCCCGCGGCCGTCCGGCGGAAAGTCTTCCGCGATTTGCAGCGCAAGCTTCATCCAGACAAGACACCTGGGCCGTATCATTCTTAGGTGGGAGTTCCAGCAAGGGCCGGTCCTTGCAATTGATTTGGATTACAGCCAGATGAGACACCTGGGCTGTGATCTAATGCAGTGGGTTTCCTAGATCTTCTGTAGGGGCTATAGTTTTTCGGGATACATAGGGGAGCCACTCTTTTTTGGAAATGCCGTCTGTCGCAGCACATTGCTCTCTGCTGCATGCTCTCGGGTTCTCACGAGAGGTCACCCATCGTTTAGCCCGCACCAATCTACCCCAGACGGACGGTGCTACCAATTTGAAACTCCTCGTTCTCCTTTTGGTCTCTTGCATATTTTGCGAAAGACGTTGCATCTGCAGAAGTTCAATCGACATCTTAGATTCACTGGCGGCCAGTTCCCCATAGGAATCCCTTCCAGGCTCTTTCCGCAAGCCCTTGATGTCCTCCCATGCTACATTGTTTCTGTCGGGCCTCCTTCCGATTTTGCCGGTTAAACAGCAGCACCGTCATTGTTGGGACTCCCAAGCCAGACCTCTGATTGAAAACTGGAGCAGCTCCGGCTAAGCCTCTGTATGCTTACAAAACTTTGTAGGCTTCTGCTAAACCGGCCTCCTCCTATCTATGTTTGAGTGAAGCCACAGCAACCTCTCAGGAATTCAGATTGCAAGGATGCTGCTAAGCTTGCATTCCAGCAGCTGCTCGGCTGCAACCCGAGCAGAACTTGTTTTTAAACTTGCTTTCTTGTTATTATTATGTTAGGGTTTAGGTGCTGGGGGGTGAGGGTTGAATTTAGGCGAAATGCGGAGGGTTGCAGCTTCGGGCATATCGACTTTATGGAAGCATAGATTCCCTTTGCGTGTCCCATAGTACCTCAAACCCTAGTCTGCATGGGACATGCTTTGCTTTGAAGGTGTAACGGGGACGCTGCTCCCCAGTCGAGATGTGGGGTTCTGGTATACTCCACCTCACTCCACCTCCCCCTAATAACCCCCTTCACCCCAGCAAAAGGGTTGTATAAGGTATACAAAGGCATGGAAAGGAAATGGAGAGTACTATGTTATTTACGTTGTGGGTTGAGGGCTTAACTACCCCAACCCATCATAATGAATATACCCCAGAAGATTCCATGGAAACATATTGGGAGTTATTACTTAAGGGCAAGAGTTAAGGGTTTACCATTTGGGAAGGGGATTATTCCTGTTGGGCAACGAAACGTTTTGTGAGGCTGCTATCAAATGTGTGATCTCTTGCGCAGCTGACGTGCTTACACCAAGTCAGCTACCTCAATTTATCTTGAACTTGTAGACTCGAAGCCATGTACGACCTGACAGTGGTCCTTTTGTCTGCTGCCGACATCTGGAAGGAGGCGGGTTGGAAAGTCAAGGCTCAGGCTTGCATCTGGCAGCGCAGTCAATGTATTCCAGGTGAACTGCCACAAGCCGCAGAGACAGGTGAGCGTTTGGTGGAATTGGTGGAATTTCAATTGTTGTGCCCTGCCCTCAGATCACTGTAGCCTCCGCAGCATCCAGTTTGATGCGGTAGCTGGGTCAGCTCAGGGAGCATCTACACGTTCCGAAGATGAAGAGGTGGATCCGAAATCGCCTTAAGGCACTTGCAGAGCTTGTTTGCCTTTGTTTGAGGTCGTGTTCGCGAAGTTCACGACATTTTGAGTGCAAGAACAGGCGCCTTGGCCAGCATCGGATCATTGGATTTTGCCACCACATGAGGGCAAATCAGAATTACCTGGTTCTTCTTACAACGGGTGTTATTATGAGCATCTTCTGCGAGGTATAGGTGGAAACTACGGATAACGATTCTGCACCATGCGAACCTACGTCCAATAGCGCACAAATCAGACACGCAAGTGATGGCAGTTCCGCAGGTGCTGCTGTAAGGAATGTTCTGAGTACCCTCAGCCTGTTAGTGTTGGTTCTGCTACAGCTACATGGAATCTTAAGCATAACTCGGCGTGAAGCTCAGGGCAAGACCGTGCCCCACATGTTGTGGAGAGCATATTTCGAGATTTCCTCTCTGCTGGCAGCACGGTTCCTGATGAGCCAGTTCCAGGCAGAATGCCAAGCCGCGCCAGCAATCTCATGCACAAGTAACCGCATGTTTGTAAGCTTGCTTCCAGGTTTGGGCCCCTGTGTTGCAATTGCGCAGGTACTCAGCGGCGGAGGGCGAACTCGGAACAATCAGGTGCTTATGTGGCCGTTCCACCACTCTTCTTCGCGAGCCTAAGCTCATTCTACAGAAGCTGCCGAAGATGGCTAGGTTAATTATGTGCCAGTCCAAGGCGGGAGGCTTAGATCGAATGGCTGGGAGTAGATTCGCTGGCAGGCTAACAGATGTGGACCTGGCAAGCTTTTTCGGTGCCCATCTCACTATGCCGGAAAGACGTGCTCCAGGGCGTCATCACACATTGTGAACGGAACAGCGCCGCTGACGCCATGCGACCGGTACTCATTTGGTCATGGTATGTTGGCAAGGTCCAATCTCAGGCGGTTGGGTTTGATAGTCTTGGCGGAGGAACGCAATGCACCTCAATGCAAAGATGTCCAAGTTTCGACAGGGCGTGGCCCAGACATAGAGACACGGACATGGTTGCGTTGTGTTGTTACTCTTCGCAGTGCGCGCCTTGGACTTTGTTGAAGCTGTTCTTCGCCCATCGATGGTTAGGCCGCTGGCAAACCTCAACGGTGAACGGCCTTTGCGAACTTCTGACCTTCCATGTAAAGCAGGCTTTGCATCAACACTTGCTGAGGGAATAGACGCACAAGCGTCCACGTCCGGAACACAAAGAAGCCGACTGCAGCCTTCAAAAGTTTGGCAGGGCTAGTTCTTGCAGCCTTCAGCGAAGGGGTTCTGCATGTGGCAGCCAGGCCAACTGAACACTAACAGGGAGCTGAAAGTCACAACCGCAAGGTAGGTTTGGGTATAGGGGCTTATATAGTCATTGCAACGCAAATTCAGTGCTCGTACAGCGCATTTGCTCCAATTGGGTTCTAGGGTCCTGGTCTAGTGGATTCTGACGGGCTCAAGGAATGACAAGGGACAGGGGAAAGCGTCAGCCTTTGAATTTCCCTTTTGACCCACCTGCCAGGCACCCGCACCTGTGGTTTCTTGAGGTGTTCGCCCCACATGCACCTGCAGCCTGCAGCTCAAGCCGTATTCGAATTGACGTGGTGTCCTCGTAGGACCCTCTTGAAAAAAGATCCCTTCCCGTCCCTCTAACAATAGCGGGCTCACAAACATGCGCAATAGGGACCCTCAACGAGGGCCCACGTCCCAAAATTCTCAGGGCGCTGCGGCTGGATTTAACAGGGTATGGTCTGGATTCTGCTAGGGCCCCGAAATCAAAGTACATTATATGGAGCCTTCTGTCATTGGCTCTGATCTTGAATGAACAGGGTCCAACATTCATGGCACATGCACTAACCTGGCAACAACCCAGATTAGCCAAGGTTAATGGACCAGCAGACCAAGTACCTGCAGTGACGCGGGCCCCAGTCATAAGAGGCAGCAGAGATTGCTTGTCCTCGGGTCCATGATCCCAGCTTTGCCAAAGAGAGTGAAGGCACAATGGTTGCCTTTTCAAGAAGGGTTGGTCAGGAGCACATTTCAAGAAAGATGGCACATAGCTTCCAAACAATGCGAAGATTAGCTCCTGCGGGTCCTACCTTAGAAGTCGAAAGTTAACTACTCAGAGCCCATTATTGGGCCGAACCGGTCCCGCCAAGCGGTTCTGGATGCTCTGTTTTGAAAAGTGCGCCGCTGCTTTCTCAGGTTTTCTGCGTATTTGGATGTGGCTGATGGCTGTTCACTTTGCGATTCTGGTATGTTTGTTTCTGGAAGTAGGCTGTTCCAATGATTATGCAGGCGAAAAATCTTGTCACGATAAAAATGTTTAACAAGTCCGCGGGAGAGGCGACAAGTCCGGGTTTCAGAGTCTTACATTGTCTTTGCGGCCACTCTTCTTTTTGTTTTGCCAGAGCGGTGGAGTCTGGCGGATGTAGAGTGGCATCTATATTGATTATTGTCTCTAGAAGCTATTGCACCCTACGGCGCGCATATTCTTCCGCAACTGGACCATAATACTCTGCCCTTGATGAGTGCGGCAAAGACTGAGACAACATCTAGACATTGTTAGAGCAAAAACCAACCAACAACCTCGACCTTGCGTGCCAACACAACACTTCATCCGCAGTGGGAGGGTTTTCAAGCATGATGTGAAACAGGGAATACCAAATTGTAATGGGGTTGTGTCCTTTTGCGCCTATATACATTACAGATTCCCCTGTGTGTTTTCGTGACTTCCCCCTGGATCCAGCTTCCACTGAGGTCTGGGGGAGGACTGGCCGACGAACATGCCGCCACATGTTACTGTAGACTTTCTGGTGAGCACTGGGGCAGTGAAAGAGACAATGGTTGGGAGTACTGTCGGGTTCCATTCTCCCATTCCCTTCTAATCACTAGCAAATTGAGTGTTCTTGAGTCTGACTCTTCGTCACCGTCATACAAACAGGAAGAAAGCGTTGGAATTTCTTTCTAAAAGTACACATTATTGGCTGAAGCTTAAAGGTTTGCACTTGGAAGTGGAGCCCTAGTGATCGCCTGCTGCTCAAGCAGGACAAGCTTGAGACGCAGCAAACTGAGTGCTTTCCAGAAGGCCATTCTCTGCATTGCAGACACGAATCAACAAGGAACCTTGGGAAGATTATGTGGAACTTACAGAAATAGGAGAGCCGTTAAGATAGTTTCGGGAAGGGCTTTGAACGCAGCACATGGTCCTCAGGCTGTTCCAGGCTATGTGTGTAGCACGTTTGCTGGGAGGCTCGCGCTGGGCCAGTATGAAGGACGACTGCTGCAACACCAGGCGCCATGGGCCGGAGCCTCAAGCCATGCAAAAGCATGGAATTTGTGGTTTCCCGTTTTCCTTGCCAGTAGTTAGCCATTGACAAGTGGGAGCGCTTGTGGGAAGGCCTCGCGGAAATCCGAACTGCTGGGTCGGAGGCTTAGGGCCGTGAGTCTGCTGTTGCCAGGACTGGACCAACTCCACGCTTTCTTCGTGCTTAAGGAAGAGATATGAAGAATGGGTAACGAAGAGAGGAACCATTCACATATCATTGTGTGGTAAGGGATCCTTATAAACTAATTATCCGGCGGTATGTGTCTTCATTAATTACAAATAGCTTTTCCCGGATTGTTCCTAAGGAATTTAAATCAAGTTACTATAACAAGAAAACCTCATTATTTCAATGCACCCGTCCAATGCAACTTACATTCACTTTTTTAACAGCAACCCAGTTTTTTGGGGGTGGACGGTACCGACCAGACCAAGCCTCTTTTCTTCCTCGGGGAGCTCAGGGATTCGGATGGCTTTGCCGCTGCAAGGGCAAGGCTTTCCTCAAACCACCACCATGAGCAAAATTTCGCCGCATCGCCTTATCATTGGGAATTCTCGGGAGAGAACTTTCCTAATCATTTAGGTTTCTATCCTTTGACTCAGGACGGCCTCTTCACCCTGGAGCGATGCTGCCCGGAAGCAGCCTGCAAACTCAGCATAGCGGGTTGGGCATGTCTGTTTGGCGGATAAAAGCCCAGGAAGTGTGGATTTTTTTGCTTACAGCCCCTGTAACGAGGACCTTACCAGCATCATATGCTAGCTGATTTTGGGGTTGAAGTTACCAAAATCAAGTACTCAATTCCTTTGGATCCCCTGTATAATACGGCCCCAAGTATTAGGGTACGCAAATAAAAGGGACCAGCACCATATCCGCACAGTCCCCCAATGTATTCGAAGGGAATTACTGGCCCGAAGCCCTGAACCCCACCCCAGGCACAAACTGCAAATTTCAACGCTACAAGTAGCCTAAAGATTTCAACATACATATATCAATGCACACCGACTCCTCCATACCCCACTCTGGCTCTTAATCCGAAACCCAAAGCCCCATAAACCCTAAACCCTAATGCCGAAACCCAAATTCCGATTCAGCCCTAACCCCCAGCCTTACATCCCAAGCCCTATACCCTATGCCCTAAACCCTATATAAGCCCGAAGCCCCAAACCCTCAACTTCCTAAACCTTAAGCCTTCAACCCTAAGCCCTTGGAACCTGCCGGCCGAGGCCAAGACTCGGACCGCGCTCACGGCGGCGGAAGCCCCCAAGGCTGCACCGCAGTTGCCGGCTCAGCAGACGGGTAATGCAGAAGCTTATAATGGGCTTTTGGGGTTGTATGGTTGAGGGTTGGGGTTTTAGGGGTTTAAGGGTCTTTAAGGGTTTGAAGGGCTTTAGGGTTTGGGGGATTTGTAGTTTTGGGTTAAGGTTGTAGGGCTTTAAGGGGTTTTAAGGGGTTTAGGGTTTCGGGTTATTAGGGCTTCTAGGGGCCAACCCCCAAAAGGTATTGTGCTAGAGGGTCTAGGTACATCCCCGGCCCCAAACAGGTTTGTCCTATTTGCGGGGCCGTGTGAATCTAGCCTGCGTACTGGGTTTCCTGATTAGATGATCCGAACAGTAGTGAGGCCCAGATGCAAAAAGATGATCCGAACAAGTCAGGTTTCAGATTTCACGTCAGGCCAAGGATATTGGGTGGATTCGTATTGTTTCTATTGTGGTTTATCAGGACTGAACATAGCAGACATGAAGAAAAGTCACCCACGCCTTCTTTGAGTTCTGGAAACTTTTTGGAGGTGTTGAGCCTAAAGCAGACATTGTTTCGGGAATTCAGGTACAGGGATTGGAGCTTGAGCCGAAGTGCTAGGTTATTCTCATCGACCACTACCACAAGTAACTATTCTTCTTGCTCTTCCCTAGACTGTAGCAGGGTTTGTTTCATGGCACGGCAACAACATCCAACGGCGCACACCACGCGTGAAACCTACACTGGCCGACCCTGGAGAGACTTGGCGGCTTTGCTTGAGGTCTGTACCGTCGCAAAGTTATAGGGCATGTGCTAGAACTATGTGCATGTTCTGCTTCGTCTGCGGATGGGCTGGCCATCCGAACCGGAAATATTCGAGAACTAAGACGTGTACATGTAGCATACACCAGCAACTGAAATGATCCACATGCAGGAACCTCCCAACGCTTCCTGCACAAATTCTCCGCAAAGCCTAGATGGCGCCTTCAGATTCTCAATGGACTGTTTGTAGAACCTTTATGCGGTAGACCATCCTTCATATGCTTACTTTGGCGAGAATAAGGACCCTGTAAGAGTCATGTCATAGTCATGGTTCCGTATTCGGGGAATTGGGTTTACCAAAATCCTGTCTTGAATCCTCGGCCCTTAGCCCCTGAATCCTAAATCCCAAGCGCTAAGCCCTAAGCCCTGAACTCTCTCTCAGCAAGCCTCAGTCATTTTTCTGGGCTTCGCAAGGCTGCTTTGCAGCGGTGAGCGGCTTCAGGGTACCGAGCGCTTCGTCAGGCCCTGCCTTGCTCGGAGATTATTTCAAAAGCTTCAATAAGTTGGGGTTGTTCCAAAGGTTTCCCAAAGGCTTTGGGATATGAAGGGATTGGGGTTTAGGTTGGTATAGGTTCTCAAGGTCCTTGTAACTACAGGTAAAGAAGGGACCATTGGGAATATATTTCCGTAAAGGGGATCCAAACCAAACAGGGAACCTACATTATGTCCGTGGTGGATATTCATACTATGCAATACATCTAGGTAGTAGGGGATAAGGGAAAATATTGTTGGGGGGGGGGGTTAGAAGGATTATATTTCCTTATTCCCTACGTATATATGTCATAAGTATATGGTACCTATCACTCCCAAATTCGGCTAGTATGGGCCATCGGATTACTTTATTTTCTGCCCCCATAGCCAACACGTAATGATTCTAGCATAACACACCCCAAAACCCGATCCCCTGAGGCTAGGAAGCGCTTTACAGCAGCACATAAAAGGTTTTGCAAGTTTCATGATGCTTTGCACACTTTTCAGCGACTGCAAAAACTTAATGCTCCGTCCTTGCCTCATATTGTTGCACCTGTCTGCTGCAGCAATGAGAGCTGCTTCCGCTGCCGCAAGCTCATCCATTTTTCGGGTCGAACCCAGAAACTTAACAAGAGGATGTGCCTCTTCATCCGATTTGCCCGAGACTGTCTTGAATGAGTGGCACGAGAATTTCGTTGCCGTTAAAATTAGATATGCGCCATTCTTGAAAGCCTGACGTAAATTGACATGCTCTGCCTTGCGCTTAGCCTTCCCAGCCTTCTAGGGAACTATCTTCAATGAGTGTACAAACCACTCTTGTCTTACCTTCGTCGAATAAGACTCATGTCCGCTTTGGCCCAAAACCCGATTGCAATTATGTAGGCCCCTGCAGTCTTTAGAGCTGCACAAGCATCGCCTGTAGTTCCGTGTACTGTTCCGGCATGTCTAGCAGAACGCTCCCGGTGTCAAGTGCTGGTTGCGCATTTGGGTTTCAGATGCTGGTAACCAGAGTACCTTACACTCTGCTTGGAAGTGCCGGAAATGCCCGTCGGGTATTTGCATGGCAGCCTTCAACCGTAGACCTTCAAACGCCTAAATCCCTGGAACCCAAACCTAGAAACCCTTAGCCTCAACACCCTAGATCCCAAACCCCTGAAATCCCCAAACCAGAACCTCCAACACCTTATAGCTTTTAAGGGGCCTCGACGGATGGCTAAGTCCCTCCGCATCCAACTAGGCAAGCCGGCTTCGGCGGCGGGCTGAGCTTTTCCCACAGGTTTAGGGTTTAGGGTCAGAGCTCCCCCTGATGGGTTTTTCCAGCCCCCACACACGCAAAGGTGTTCTATAGGGGTGTTTAGGGTAATGGAAAAGGAAACTACTACTAGATTACGTAGTGTTTGCTGTTGGGCTTTGGGGTTTTCAAGCCTCCCACCCCCCTGACGTAAACTATCTCCAATATAAGGGTTTCCAAAAAATTGGGAACCCCAATATAGATGATAATCCTCAAAGGACCCCTCATTTATTGTCATTGTGTTAATATTATGGGGAGGCCATTAGTTTTGCTAGTTGTTCGTGGGGAAGGGAACAGAAAGGGGATAAAGGTTGGTGGGGAGTGGAAATCCCATTGATTGACAAGCAAATTGAAAACGAAATGGAAAGACAGGGTCTAAAGTGGTTTGGAGGGTTTAGGTTGAAGTCATTTTTGGTGCATTGAAGGTGCCCTAGACGGCCCAAGATCTTGATTGTTTCCCTCTGACAGTAACTGCCCTTAAAGGGGTCTTATCAAAGGGCTATTATGATTGCTAGTACTTCTTGACTTCTTGCGCTGTTGCTGCTCGTGGAAATGACTTAACCTAAGCCCTGAACCGTGATTAGTCAGCCTTTGAAGCTTCACAGCAGAAAAATCATTCCTGCCAGCTTGGACTGAGATGGTGAGCGCATGTGGCATCCTTCCCACACCTTTGCATGCACCTCAGGCTGGTCTAGAGCTTAGGGTCAGTGATGCCAACATGGCGTAAGGTTGGATAGCAAATGATTTCCTCGAGGTTCCTGTTTGCTGTTTTCTTTCTGCGCCTATAAACGCATTGAGCTCAGCATCGCTCGAAAGATACGAATACAGCGACTGGTCACGCGCAAAATTGTCCGGAAATCACTCAGTGGGACCCTTATCATCTCCTCACAATCCCCAGCACCCCCTCGAATTTCTGGTTTTGGTAAGGAGCGAAGGAATGGAACGGAAAACAGACATGAATTACTCTATTCGAGACTAACAGCCCTGAATCATAAAGCTAGCTTTCATTTTCTCCTCCACATTTAACCCTAAAGCAAGTAGAAGTTTCATGTTTCAGCTCCGCCCTGAACCCTGGGAAGCTTCCATGTTCTTTTCCTGTCCTCCATTCCCTATGAAGAAACAGCAAGCTAAGCCTAAACCTTATTTGTTCGTATAAGCCCCCAGCTTCCATGCCATTTTCCATTTTATTTTCTGTTAACACCAGTGAGCTTGGTTTCGCCCAGTGGCGCTTCGTGTTCGGCGTTGCTAATGGCAACCTTGCCGTTCTCATGCCGAGGTGTCCTGCACCGTAAGCCCTCAACCCTAATAGGGGCACTGGATGGACCTCAGAGATAGATATCCTGATCCACAATACACTTGAATTCCTAGGCTATGATGTGTAAAGGGTGATGCAAGATTTCCTCCAGCCACAGTACGTGGGTATTTCACACAACGATCCAGGAGCTCCCCAGGGGATTGTACAGAAATCTATTGAGGCATTTTTCAGCTGACGCTTCATCTCATCATGCAGCTTGCTAAACCATAAAAACGCTAGCCCCAAACCCAACCCCATCTAAACCCCAAACCCCAAACCCGAAATGTGCTGTTTTGCTCAGGAGGCCGCATTTGACTTCGCGCCTGAGGCAAAAACCTGGAACAACATTTTACTTGGAGTGACAGGGGGGACGTAGTAAGTATACTTGTGTCCTCTATATGCCATATAACAACCCCAGGTATCCCGAGTACAGGTATTAACCTACTTACTACTTCCCCCGCTCCCACCATGCATGCTAGCCGGCTGCCCACAGAGTCCCGAGTAGCCTTGAGCCCGGCTGTGTCCTCACAAAGTTAATGTCAAAATTATGGTACCTTTTTGAATGCCTTAAATATGTGGTGCCATGGTATAACGGGGATCCCAAGCGGGACGGTATTTATGACAACCTAGCTACGACTCAGGATCAAATACTGTCGCTTTCGCTGGCTGAAGGGGAGTTTTTCTTATTAACCTTGACGCACGATCCGATATTGTAGCGATTATCATCACCAAATACAGGGGCCTAAGCAATTACTGCAATTCTGGATCTAGATATCTTGCTATTCTACTTCCCCCCCCCAACCCTAAAGCTGGCCATCCACGGCAGGAAGATGGCACTCTCCTGCGTGTGGTTGCGGGCTTGGAGAAAGCCCTTCAGAACTTTGCTTTGGGAATTTCCCCAACCCATTTTTTTAGATGGGGCCCTCAGGTTTAGGGTTATTTAGGGATATTTAGGGTTTGGGCGGACTCAGAAAGCCCGTTGTGAGAGGGTTTAATTTAGGGTTTAGGGTATCGTTTTGATGGCCCATATACCCAGCAACTGAACTTTGTGTCTTGCTTTCAAAACAGCCGTTGCTCGCCCTTTGGCATTAGGCTTTGGTCATGAAAGCTTTCTTTTTCCGTGCCTTTGAAGCTGGGTATAGTTGCGTAACTTTGGATATTTGACAAATCCTGCATTACCCTAATCCCTAGGAACTCTGGGAGTTTAGTGTTAGAAGGCCATGCAGGATTTGAAGCATCAGCCAAAACATGCAACTACCCTGAGCTCCAAACCTGCTAAGCCTTTTACCCACTAAGCCCTGAATCCTAAGCCCCAAACCCTAAGCCCTAAACCATAAGCCCTAAAGTCTCTTTGAGGCTGATGGCTTACCCGACTGTGGAGGCAGGTGCCTCAGGAATGCCTGATCCTCGCGTAAGGCACATTTAGAGTTGTTCAAAATAGCCGGGCCCTCTTCTGAGGGGTCCCAAAACTTATTGGGAACTTATTGGGGATCAGTAGGGACCAGGGCAATATGTTATTTAGGGATTATCTAGGCTAGGGAGTATATTCCCTTATTCCCTACTAACTACCGGTAAGTAACCTAGTCTGCAGGGGCGGGCCTTGTTTCAGAAGTCTGCATAAAGCAAGTTGAAGAACCCCCCTCAACCCTAAACCCTATATGGACAGGACACCTGTTGCCGTGCCTGCACTGCTGTGCGATGTGCGTGTCTAAACCCTGTATGGGATTGGTCTAAATTCCCTATAATACAGGGTCCTATATTTGGGTTCCCATTATAATACGGGGCCCTATATGAATTTCTCCATTTTGGGAACAGTAATTTAGGGAAACTCCCATATGGGATTGGTGATGCTGCGCTGTCCACTTGAAGTGACTTGCTGAGGTCCTGCGCTATTTCAGGACCTTGCCGAGGGAAGTTTGGCAGCAGAGAGTCGGTGTTAAAGGTTATATAGGCGTTATATAGGGATTAGATAGGGGTTATATAGGGGTTATATAGGGATGATATAGGGGCTAAAAGGGAGTAGATAGTGGTTATAGAGGGATAGATAGGTATTATATAGGGGTTATGAGAGAGTATGTGGGCGAAGAGATCAAAAATTCGACGACTCATTCAGCTTCAAGGTGTGCGGTTTACACGCTTGGTTAGTTGCGTTGCTAGCTGAACATGAAGGTTCCGAAAATGGTTCCTACATATGGTCCCCAGTAGGAACCCGCGAACCTGCCCTGCTGCCCCTATGGAATCCTGGCCGGGTTGTTGGGGCCCCAACTTGCAAACTTTCGGGATGGCATTGCAGCTCAAAGCCGGCCAAAAAAGGGAAGGGCCCTTACGTAGAGGCTAGACTAAACTGGTCATAATTGGGAAATATAATTCTGAGTCTTATAGGGATTGGGGACATGCAATGGGATTTAATTAGGGATTATGGGGATGTATGGGGGTTGTCAAAAAATCATCGTCCATGTGTTGGGATGCCCCACAAATCTCTTGCGATCAGAAAAAGGATTATCCTCATTAAGCGTTGTATAGTGGGAATTCTCTGACCGATTCCCAAAACCCTATATGAAGTGATTATATTAACAGGGAAACCCAATTGTTTACCATGTGCCCATATTATTGTAACTCATTTTGAGCTATAGTCTAAACTCTTAGTATCCATGAACCCTACGCCGTGTGCTACCTGGACAAGAATCCTTGATCAGGAGGCCTATGCTGTGCTGGAGCAAATCGAGTCGGCATCCCTGAGCTCTGCAGCTTCCTACTAGGGTTTAGGGTTTAGGGTCAAAAGAATGGAGAATCATATGGATCATAAAAACGAAGCTGTGGATTAATGCTACATATACAGATATATATATATACATATTTACATACCAAGTTAGAACAACTGAACTGCTAGAATTCTGGGTTGCGAACCAAAAAAAGGCTTTGGAGTTTGAGACACATTGACCCGAGTTGGTGCTACCTCGCTGTTGATAGCCCAGTCATCCTTCACGTTGTGCGAATTTGGGGTTCAAAATGAAGGGGTTTCAATTCAAGCGATTGAAAAGGGTCTGGCACTCATTTTTGCATGGCTTCCAACCCTAAACCCCTAAACCCTAAACCCCTTAACCCTAAACCGCCGGCCGAGGCAGCACCACGTGGAAGTTTTGCGCGAACTCCACGAGGCAGCGATGCTGATCAAGAAAGCCCTGCAACCTGGTAAGTACTCCCCCGAGCTACCGTGCAATTTGGGTTTAGGGTTTAGGGTTTAGGGTTAAGGGTTTAGGGTTTACGGTTAAGAAGGAGCTTATTGGGGTTCATATTAGTTTTGAGAGTGTCCTTCCTGGAGGATGCATGGTGCACATGGCAATTTCTGAAAACCATCCGCATGTAGTCCCTATGGTGACCACGAGAATCCTTTTGTTTTGATTAGATATTCCTGTAGGGGCTCCTTAACATTTGCAGACTACATCAACCGTCATCGATATCATTGGAGAAAGACAATCTGCTCCAAACCCGACATCCTTCCCACTTAGGAATTCTTCTATGCTTCGGTTAGAGGTCTCGGGCATTGACTCCCGCTTCTTGGGATAGAGGTAGACAGAACAGACTAGTTCTCATTCTGAGAAGCTCCAGATGCAGCAGGATAATTGAAGTAAGCTGGAGGCCAGGGATTGTTAGGCAGACTTGAGCATTTCTAGAGCCCCAAGTATTCATGTCCTTTCTATGGACCCCTCAGAATGGATCCCAATTTTTGGAAACCCTATCCCCTAAAACCCTAAACCCTAAACCCTAAACCCTAGACTCTAACTGTTGGTAACCAAGTTCCGGTAGTTAGCCTCGCGCTCCACAGGCGCTGCTGGAGCTCTCGAAGCGCCTAGGGCCCAGAAAACAGTTGAGTCATAGCATAGGGATATATAGGTTTACGATTTAGGGCTGTAGAGGGATGGGGTTTTGGGTTTAGGGAGATTTATACACATTGCAACTTGCTAAATCCTAAGCCCTATCCCCTAAGAAACTATGGCTAGGAAATGGGGCATGCGCCTTCCGACCGACCTGTTCGCGTTTACTTACCAGCTTTTCGGGAATGGAGGAGATCCGAATAGTAGTCCTTCCTATACCCCCCGTAACTTTTTACTGTGATGTCCATTTTCTTGTCCAATCCCGAAGCCCTAAAACCTGAGCCCTAAATAGTGGCTTCCCTTTTCTTTTTGCATGCCTTCATTCCCTCCTAACCACCAACAAGTCATGTACCCCTTGACGCTATACAACCCTATATAATCCTAAACCCTAAATCACATCTCCTATATTCTACTACTCAGGTTCGCTTCTTCATTCCCAACAGCCAGCCAGGTTAGCAGGCATCCGCCTCCAAATTCCTGGCAAGCCCCGGGGTGCTGAAGTTTCAAAGCCCAAGCTCAAACTCCTTGATTGATTAAGGTTTATGGCTCAGGGCTGGGAACCAGCCTGTTGAGATCAATATAACAGTATTAAGAGTAGTCGTGTATCTTTACTGTTCATGTCTTTGTTATTCATGGCGCATGCAGACTTCCTTAACCGCAGGCGTGCATATCAAGGCACCTGAAGCCTGGCTTTCTGAGCCCAGGCATCACTATGGATAGAAAGGGGCATAGACTTTGGAGGTCTCTTCTCGCGGCTCCATTATATCGCAAGTGCCGTTAGTATTTCACTCTTCCCAAAGTTTCTCATACATGTCTGTCTAGCGTGGGGGAAGTATGCAAGTTTTAGGCCCACTAAGATTACTTTTTATTGTCCTCAAGGAGGAGCCCCGCAATCTCCTTACAATCCCCTGTTCTGCGGGTCCCCTATTCTGAGAGGCCCTCACGTCCTCTTTCATGAGGGGGCGGTGGGCAAGCCCTTTGTTACAGTGAGGCGCCTACAAGGATCATGTGCTAGCCATAGCAGCCCTACTCGCTGTGAACCTCCGTAGAACTCCAGTGTCCATTCAATCTTGCAGTTGCTTCTCCCTGCGGTTCTCCGTTTTCGATTATATGCCCAAGGCCCTAAGCCTTGGATACTACCCGGACTCAGTTACAGTTGGATAAAAGTTCTCATGCAAGTGTATGCACCTTTTGATATTGCACCTATTCTAGGCCGTGCTTAACTTAAACGTCTACATCTCATCATCACTTTAGGTAGGAAGTGTGTCCTACAGGCCGCAGTCAGAAGCAGTTGCATCCGGTGTTCCGACCTCAGCATCACAGAGGCTTCATGGCGGTTTCCTGATGAGCCGTGGCCCTAATACAAGCCCCCGATACTGTATAACCCTTGTAAGAGGGAAAGGGCCGCTAATATGTGGAATCCTTGTATCAACATGGCGATTTCAGGGTCTTGGGGCGTAGGATTTGAGAGGTTTTGGGTTTGTGGGGCCTGGGTTACTGAGAGCAAGGCAAGGCATGGGGACTGATCATCTTAGAAGTTAGGGTTTAATCAATGGAGGTTTGCTTTTGCAGTCTGGAAGGCTGACATATGCCTGACCGAACGCTCCCAAGCTAGGTGTTGAATTGCGGTGACAGCGTTGCAGTTAGACAGATGCAAAATCAAACTATGCCGACTTGAAAAGACTCTTCGGGCTGTGTCGATTTTCATTGGCTATGGCATCGTCTATAGAACCCCCCCTGTTCCAACGACCACTAGCTCACCAGCCCTCACAAGAGCATTCTGAGGACCTACCTGCCGTTCTTCCCCTACTTGCTTATGGCGCTGCACCAACGTTGCCGCCTCAGCGGAGCACCACTTCTTGCTGCCTGGGTTCGGATCGGAATCTGCGGAATCTGAAAGAACAACATTTTCAGCAACCGCTAAGCGGCAAAATGAACCTTCCCAATGGACTTGGTAAAGGGCAGGTTTGACATATAGATGGCTCGCCAGAAAACACGCGCAAACGCAGGCACTGGGAAGGCAGACTACTTGCACTGCATCTCCCGCACAGCTGCTACATTGGCCCGCTGCACATTGCTTTTTGGTTTAGGGTTTGGGATCCATGGGGTCTAGGGCTCGGTTTCTCTGTTCAGGTCGTATCAGGCTACAAAACTACAGGGCCTAAACAATTGGCAAGATCATGTTCAGGCATATTTCAGGTACCGTGTACAGTGACTATTCAAGGGATCTAAGAGCCTAATGTGGGAACAAGGGCTTATGTTACATAGGATTATACAGAGATCATATTTCTTTATTCCCTACAAAGAACCTGTAACATTGTTTAGGCTTCTACCTTGGGCCTGGAAATCTGCAGTTCGTTGGCTGTCTTAGACTAGACGCTGCTTTGAGGTTCGCAGCTGATTTTCGCATTCCAGACACAAGGCCTCCCAGGAAATCTAATAAGATGCTTTGGAATGGAGTTTAAAGCATACAGTTTTCAGAGTAAAGATGCTTTGGATTTGCAACAAGAGATGGAATCCTGAACCTCCCTTTGCTTGGAAAGGGCCACACACACGGTGTTGGGCTCATAGCCTCGGCGTCCATTGCATTACAGGTTTCAGGCTTTGCTGCCTCAAGCACAGTATCTCCAAGCAGGTTTTTGTAGCAAACCTGTAGCTAAACCCCGCCAGCCCTACCTGAAGGCTCTGCCAGCTGCTGGTCTTGATTACTTCAGTTCTCTGGCAAGAGAGAGAAACACAGCAATAGAAAGAGAGAGAGAGAGAGAGAAGTCCCTGTTTAGCCCGTAGAAGAAGAAGAGAAGTCCCTGCTCATTTTATCAAGTCCTTTAAAACGTCAAAGATGCCTCGGAAGATGTGTAAATCTGATTGCTGACAGTAGAAGGTTGGGTCGGCAGTTATGATTTCATGCAATAATCATGGGTTCCCCTACAAAACCCTCTATACTAACCCCCCGGGGTTTCCTTGTGATTAGCCTTGATTATTCCTACACAAGCCTAAAACAGTACGCCACGCTGCTGCCTCTCAAGCTGTTTGGCTCCTTCAGTTAGGCTACCGAAATGCCATTGAAAATGTGCTCGGCTAGCGTCAGTCAAGCAAGAGATAAACTGGGTTGCTGTGCGTACACACCGCAAGTCTCATGTTTCAAGGTTTGAAAGGCCCTCAAAGGAAAAGGTTCACCATATGCCATGCGAGGAAGAACCAAATCTTCCCTCGTACCAAGCAGGCATATAACCCCCAAGACGGTCCTATACAGACTCCTTCTAAAGAAGGCCTTACAGGGATTCCGCACTACTTCGTCAGAAGAAGCCTTTGACGCTTTTGACTTAGAAGTTTCCAAAGACAGGGGTTCCCCTTATCCCTAGTCCTTACTATCATAGCCATCTCCCCCCCATAAAAGGGGACCCTAAACCCTAAACCAGGCCTTTGGAATCCCGACTTGTCGAAAGAGATGTTTGCGCCAAGCAACTCGCGCCCGGCGCACGCCTGCAAGCCATCGGTTTCATGCCAAACTGGCGCCTGGGGCTTCTGAGGTTACCGCTAGAAGGTGTTTTTTAGGGTTTATGTAGGGTTTAGGGTTAAACGGGTTTAGGGTTTATAGGGGTTTACGGTTTATAAGGCTTTTCGGTATTTAGAGTTTGGGGCTTGCAGGGTTTAGGGCTTAGTGTTTGTCCTTTGAGGTTTAGGGATCCTTTAGGTTTTAGTGTGTCGGGCCTGGGGTTTCAGGATCACGGAAAATCAAATGGAGAAGAAGTTGACAATGTTTTGGACACTGTGCTGTGCTTAAGGTATATTGTTGGCAGCTAGGTTCAGGGAGCCGTTCATCATGTAGAAGGAGAGAACGAGAAAGGGAGCCTTTCGGGGTTACAAGCGTCTTTAGACCACGGCTCCTGTGACTTTTGGGGTTTACCGTGCAGCTAAACCCTAAACCCTAAACATTATTGTCGGGTGTGTTCCACAAATTAGGGGTCCCTGATTGGGAGTCTTTATACTACTAGGGGTTGGGTGGAGTTATTCCCTCTTACCGTTGGTCCTCATGTATCTCCTCCTATTACATATTGTGGTAACATGCTACTGATACATGCTTTGGGGGCCTCTACTAGATAACCCGGTGGTACGCTTTTTCCCTTCTTGTTTTGGGATAGGGGTCCGGTGGCTGGAAATTAAACCGGGGGGCTGAGACCTGAAATTTCATTTTGGATAGATTTCTCATTTCAAGTCATGTGCCCTTTGTCCCACAGGTTTTATTTCATGTCTTGGGTTCGTCGGGGATTAGGGACACGAGTGCTCAACATGTTGCTTCAGAGGGGTCAGGCCCATGGGTTTTATTTCGGGTGCTCTTGCTACTATTGCGGCCATTTAACCTACCTACGACAAATCTGTTAACATGAAAACCAGTGCTACCTTGGATTGAGGTCGAACGCCTTGCAGTCATTTGGAACACAGCACAGGCAAACCAGGGGATGTCGGTTTGGTTTTCGCTCTGCTCGCGTTTTTGCCGGGGAGGGTTTAGGGGAGGAAAGACATAAAACTCAAGGTGCGTGACCCCAAGCATGACCCTTCCTCTGTCCTGGCTTTTTTCCTAAACCTAACAGGTCAAAAATCAGCCAGTTGTATGGATCAAAAGCCAGGCTAAAATTTGATGGAAATCATGTTGTAGGGGTTAAGGTGTAGGAAAAAAAGCCAGGGTCATAGTCCTGAATGTTACCCCGGTGCCGAGCTACTGCGGGCGGATCTTGGAATGCATAGGTAGCTGGGCTTTGGAGTGCGCGCAGAGGTCAGGCCAGCTAGTTTTTATTTCACACATGTTGCTCGCTCGTCAGCAGCTTTGTCTTGATGAGATAGAAATCCGACCCACCCAGTTTTATTTCCAAACCCCGTCAGGCCCAAAGGTTTTATTGGTATAAAACCTATGGCGTAACGGATATTTTTGGGGTCTGATTATTCAAGTTGAACATTAGGAAAAGGGTACCCTTACCATGATGGGGTTACTGGGGAACCCGGTCTAAAGTACCACCCAGCACTGATTGCATCATGTCTATCCAAAACCCTGTTACGGTCAGAAAGTCAATTTTTCCGGGGGGGGCAAAGGAACTCAGCAAACTGGGTTTAGGGATAAGGGCTAGGGATCCTTTTACGCAAGTGCAGACAGGGGCTCTTTGACCATGGAAATCGAAGAAAATTGTTAAACTGTAGGTTCAGAACGGGGTTATAGGGATTAGCTTCTCCATATTGGAGCCAGAGCTAAACCTGGAAAAGCTAGTATATTCTGTTGTTGTTTCCACTCTTCTCAAATCTTACCATGGGTAAACACAGCTTGTATACTTGATTGACCTTACCCCAAATCTTAAACCCTAAGCGCGAATTGATTGTCCAGCCCAGGATACGATTCCGCCAAGAGTCGCGAGGCCAGTCCGCCCTAATCGATGCCAAAGTCTTGGTTTCCCGTATGGGGGGGTTTCCCAAATTGTGGACTACGTACTCTGTATAGGGGTAATCAGGGCGTATACAGGGTTTAAGGTTTCCCAACAAAATAGGGGTACCATTTTGAGGGGCTCCTATAATAAGGACTACAGAGTTTTGAGGAGGCTTCTAGTGGGGTCCCGAGAAAAACTACTAGCGTTTTAAAGGAACCCAGAACAGTGGACATAGAGGTCCCTCTTGTAGTTTAGTGTAGTCCTAATGTACTCTTGAAGAAGGAGTCCAAGTCCATTGGATTATGTAGGAGATAATGACCATAGCCCACGTGATGGTTGAATACAGCACAAGTGACACAAGTGCAAGCTGCCACATTTGCAAGGTTTGGCCATGCAAGTGGCACAATATAGTCGAAAATTGTATGCAAGGGCGGTTGTGAATTGCGGCCCCTCTTGGCGTGCATGCATATCAGGGCTTTGAAATGGGGACCGCAAGAAGGACCATAGTCTTGACCAGCAACAACAATCCACCACATACATGTACAAGATGGGATGGGAAGTCGAACGCTCTTCCTGAGTAACATCCTGAGGGTGCAGACATTGACCCCCCCGGATATTATAGCGTCCTTTTTAAGAATTTCTTGTCAACGGGGTCTATCCTATTCCCTAGCAATTCACCAGACCTCCCTGGAAAAAAAGAGACTTCTATAGGGAATGGCATAGGAAAATAGAAACTGCTGTTTAGATTCGAGGGTAGAATGAAGGAATGGACAAAAACAAGTAGCTACTCGTATTGTAGGGCTTAGTGTCCTGATTACACATGATCTAGGCATCTAGGATTAATAGAGAGAAGGAAGTAATGGAAATAATGTCGTTTGTAGAGAACGGCTGGCGTCCATAGGTACTATAATAAGGACCTGTATGGGGAGTACTGGTAGGATCTTTGCCTCCGCTCAAAAATAAAAACCATCAACAAGAAAATGAAACTTCAAGGGGCGCAGTTGGGCACTGTCAGTGTCCGAGAGCTGGGCACCCCAAACATTAGACTAGATAGCCCCATGCTAGTATGTGATGTGGTATGTTGTATTTCCTTGTCCATGAGTGATGGAAACCAAATGGGAAGAATCCAATTACGAGCCCCAATCCCCCCGGCAAGATTTTGGAAGTGCTCTACACATATCCTTCGTGGCCCTATAATGGGCCTTTCTGCGAAGCCAGTGGCAGCATCAGGTGCGCTCATGGGCGACGGGCCCTCCACCTTTGCGATCGGAATGGGGCAGCAGGCAGGTGAGCGTTGAGGGTGAAGGGGCCTAGCGTTTAGTTTAGGGTTTAGGGTTAGGGGCTTAGGGTCGATGATGTTGCGTTTAGAGTTCAGGGTTCAAATAACCGTCCCATTGGGGTACCCAAATACTCATTGCCATGCTACATTTCCTGCCCCTGCCTAGGCTGTTGAGAATGGCTCAGTTGAGGCCACCCACGAATAGTATGAATAGTAGTCACAGCGATCCTTGTAAATAAGTTAAGGTGCCTATGTGTTCTTGTTGCACCACCATTCATGGTTGGGGGGAATCGACCTGACAGCGCCAATGCGTGGCGATGAGGGCTCAAGGGGCCTGAGCTTTGTCGGGTGGAGGCTCAAGACCCTTTGGCCTTGCCAGGTAAGGGTATTAATTTTTGAATTGTAATCCGCTTCGAGCACTCCTCAAGCTTAAGACCTCAAATTCATGTGTTTCTATTTCCTTGTCCATATATGTATACACTTGTATTTATTATTATGTATTTATTGATATCCATGTGTATGTGTATACATATACATATATATAGATACTGTTTTTGGTTTAGCGTATATGCCCCCTGAACCCTTTGCCCTAAGCCTTCTAGTTCCCATGTTCATTTCACTTCCCCGCTCCTCCTTTGAGGACCGCTAAGCAGAGCGCAGGCAGGTAAACACCTAAGTTATAACCAGCTTATAACCTATATCCCGTTAGACTTAATCTTATAGATAACCCTAAACCCCAAACCGGGTTAGGGTTTGGGGCCAGCGTTTTGGGATCTACATACCCAGAGAAGTGCATAGGTGTTATTGATGAGATGAGAATACTCCTCGGCAGGCCAGACTGTAGACCTAAACACGGCACTCCGGGGGTGGGGGTAGGGGTAGCATTGGTAAAATTATAGGGATTCTATAGGGATGATGTAGATATCCATTCCCCAGCGTTGAAAGGCAGACTCAAACATAATTTACACACGGAGCCCCAAAATATCTGAGAACCCCTCTTTTGTGGCTAGCACATTAGTATGTCTTTGACATGACAAGCACTCTCCACATTGACTGAGGTCCTGCAGTGAAATTGCAGGCATCACTGCAGCATTGCTGCACTGCGGCTGGCAGAGGCACCATCGCCCCTTGGTTTGTTCAGCGCAGACGGGATTTAGGGTTGGAGGTTAAGGGTTTCAAGGTTGAA
>CAJNIZ010045131.1:32123-46316 GCA_905231905.1 Symbiodinium pilosum | reverse complement strand
ATGTACACGCTGGGTTTCAAGGAGCCGGGTGAGATGACTTCCAGCTAACTGTTCTTACGAGCGTGTATGCGGAATCCCCATGTGCACGCCCGCGCGAGACGACTTTATACAAGGTGAGACGTCTTAAACCGACTACCATGTATCATGGGGACTCCCCGAAAAGTACCCCTAATTTTAGGAAACCTCCAGTTAAACTTACCTGAAATGCAGATTCCAAGCAATTGCATACGGCCTGGCGCTACTGCACAGGCCAAGCCCTGGCAGAATTACAGGGGGCTGATTACCTCGTATGAAGCTTAAACAAAACACATGGAGATATGTAGATATATGTACATATATATATATACACACACGTATGCATATATGTATATGCCCATTTCTACCTTATACAGGAATACGCATGTCCGCACCCAGATTAAGAGGCCTTATTTATGTACCTCTCAGATTCCTGTTGTATACTCCGCCTCCCCTCCGAAGAAGCCTTGAACAGGCAGTGAAATGCAAAAAGCTCCAGCCTCGCACTCGCTCATGATGCTGTTCTTGTCTTCTTGAAGCCTTTAAGGGGGCCTAAATCCTAAACCCTAATGGGGGTTAGATGGGTTCAGGGTTTTCGGTTTTCTTGTTGTCTTGAAGCCTGGAGTCCCCGTAGACTTAGAATAAGAATACCATGTTCAATACTTCCTTCGGGTCATAATCCCCCTTAAGTAGATAGAACATGGGGTATATGGGTATCTTATTATAATATACCCAAGGCCATATTCTATCTACTTAGGGGGGACTATAGTCATACTATACTGTAAAGGAAAAATCTTTCCTAAGGATGAGGGAAGCATTCTGCTTTGGTTGAAGTTGCGCATCTCCTTCGCCAACTTCCGCTGCAGTACGCAACATTCGTACCACCTGAGGCTAGGATGGTCCAAGGTACATTCCACCACCCTTATAATACTAAAAAAACTACTAGCAATAATCATACCATTTATGATAACAGTAATAGTAACAATTTGAAGCCAAGAATGGTACTGGTCCCAAGGAGAGAGTAGGCTCCACTGATCGCCACAGACTGTGCCCTCGCAACCGGACTTACCACAAACAAGCCATCTCAGAAAATGAGAAAACCCATTCTCGGTATGAACACCCCACGCTGATGACAAGGCACTTTGCTGTGACTTTCAACACATGTGCCCGTCCACGCAGTCTTTGCCACAGCTTAGCCCTGCGCCAAGGCCTGAAGTATCTGAATAAGGTTGGTAGTGCTAGACACTGCTAGACTTTTGGCTCAAAGCACATTGGACACAAGGGCTATGGGAATACTCCACAGCAGAGACATTGACGCAGCAGCGGAACCTGTCCTGGTGTGCTCGCCTTTTCCTCAGCCAGAAACAGATCAGTTCACATGGGATTTTCTCGAGGAAGAAGACCCTTGATGGAGGCGCAATGATCCACAAAAGCCGCTGCAGACCAGATACACCAAAGCCGTGAGAAGCAGACACACTTCAAAACCGTGCTACTAGTAAGGACATACTTTGAACCACCATTCTTGGGATTACATATGGCTGGGGGAAGCGCCATGGGCTACCCTCAATAGTTCTTACGAGCCTAAAGGGCATGGATCCTTACTGTAGGCCTTGCAGTTTGCAGGGGTCCATTGATAGGGGTTCACAAGATACCTCAATGACTCAAGATTGCTATAGTCCTTCTTCTGGGGATGCCCCTGAAAGGGGCCCATCATTTCTCGAAAACCCCGTTTATATGAACTCCTCACAGGCAACCGTCGCAACCTGGAATTGGTGACACATGCAATTCTACCCAGAGTACCTTCTACCTTGGAACTTATGGTACTCGAGGATTTAGGGTCTATGGCTTAAGGGTTTGGGGTAGCCTAAGGTCATGCAAGACTTCCAGTATGAGCTTTAACTCGCCAACCCTTGACTAGTCTTTGACACCGACTTCACCCCAATACTAACGCGAATCCGAATATGTGTGTTCAGTCCTCAACCCTCGTCCGTTTACTACGAAGACAAACTATGCCCCAGACCCGCCAGAATGAACACCAAGCTCCACCAACCCCGACGCCCAAGCCCTAAGCTATGCACCCTAAATCCCAAAAGATACCAAGCCCTAAGCCCCAAATCCCAAGCTCTAAGGCCAGGCTAAAACCTACTCCTCCTAAACTCTAAAATCCCGAAAGCCTCCATCTGAAGCCCTGAAGTCTGGCGAAGCTCTCCAGGAGAAGCTGTCGCAGCTCCCGCATCCGCTCGTGGCCAGCCTGAAGCTTCGCCAAGTGGTGGCGCTGAGGATTTGGGGTCTAGGTTTGTGTTTTGGGGCGCAGGGGTTCAGGGATGCATCGTGAAACTCCTACATGGGACGAAGACGACAGGTTTGATGCTGGCAGCACTACGGCGCTAGGTTCTGACCTGCATGCCGTATGCGCAACTAGCCAGACACCCCCTGCACCTGTCTAGTCTAGATTCGGGTCTTTCTAGTCTTGATACGACTCTTGCTCTCAAAAAAATGCAAATGAGAATTCGACTCGCACAAAAGGGTCGAAGCAAGTGAGGGGCCAACATCCCGGAAATATCTTCACCACGAAAATCACCGCACATTTTGGTAGTACACCCACATAGCTCCTTGAAATTCTCCATCTTCTTGTCTGCAAGGAAGCAATAGCACTGCGATTGAAAATGCTCCCTCTCGCATCAAGTTTGGCTTCGGTGAGGGTAGCAGACATCTCGTAGCAGGTCTCCGCGCTTTATGTGAAGACAAAGGCCTTCCAAAAAATGACCTCCCCTGAATGAAGAGGTCTAGGATGTACCTGGAAACATGGAAACCCATAGTCCCCCTGAAGTACATAGAGTCTGAGGTATGGGGGGATCGTAATTCCATATTCCGGCTACTTAAGGGGATTATGCTTTAGGAGAACCACCACCATGTAAAAATGGTATAGTACGAACATAAGAGGACCCCAATACCATCCTTATCATCCCTTATAGTGACTAAGTCGGGGGGACTTCGTAAGTGGGTTGATAATAGGGATCACTAGGGCTACTATCTGGGTTATAGCGGGTATCCTCTATACTGACTATTACTTACTCGGAGGGGTCCACCTAAATCATACTGCGATGCACACAGAGTAGCAAAGGCAACTTGCTCTGCATCCTGGGCAGCGCAGAGCCTTCGCTCCGAGCGAGCCTACAAGAGTTGAGGCGACATATTATGGGGTTATATAGGGGTTTATATAGGGATAATGGAAAATGGAAACTACTATGATGGGATTATCTCGAGTTTAGGGGTACATATATGGGGATTTCTCAAAATTAGGGGTACCTTTTGAAGGCTCATAATAAAGACCTTTTTTTTTCTGATATGTCGGTGGTCCCCATGTTTAGGGAAACTACTATATCCTATGTGTCAGTGAGGAAGGCTTGGGGATTAAGTGCTCAGTCGCTTCTTCTACGAGCGAATAATCAGAGTACGTACTGGCTGAGTCCTCACAACTCTTTGTCATATCCGGCCGTAAGCTTGAGGAGACACAAGCAGTCTGAAAAAAAATTGGACAGCATCCCCTGACGCGTTAAGAAATCAGCACTATGGTATGGCAGCTCTTCCCAGACCCTTATCATCAGGGCTCCACAAAATCGAACCTCCCAACAGCCCCCTATTTTCTCCAATGTTGGTATAAGGTCAGGTGGTAGAGGGGGTCCAGTTTTGGGATCCTACTTTGAAGGTCTGGACCAAGCCCTCCCTCAACCACTTTTTGGGTGAATCCCAAGATCTCGGATGCCAAGGGACATGGAAAAGGAAAGCAAAGTCTGAACACCGTGCGCACAAACGATGATGCTAGTTGTCTTGGGGTGCCTATGGTTCCCTTGACTTTCTGCAATACCAGTCTTACTGGGTTGGGTCCTAACCCAACGTCAAAAATCAGAAACTCCAAAGCAAAACGCCCCAGCGACAGATCATTACTTCTCATAATTTGGGTCCCTTTCTATACCTGCATACTGTACACTTCATAAAAAAGGACCGCAAACTTGAGAAACACCCAAAAACCCTAAATCCTCAACCCTAAATCCTAAACCCTAAACATCCCTAAACCCTAAATCCTAAACCCTAAACATCCCTGCACCCTAAACCCTAAACATCCCTAAACCCTAAATCATAAACCCTAAACCCTAAATCCTAAACCCTAAACCCCAATGCTCTTGAACAAGCCCCGCCCAGCCGCACCTTGCCCTCGAACGCCTGCAGATTGTGAAGCTGCTCTCATTGATTGGAGCTATAGTTTAGGTTGGGCCCCCACCCACTAATAGAGACCGTCAGAGGTAATGGCAATTGTATTAGTCTGGCAGTGGGTACTCCGAGGTTTGCCGAAACTAGAAACAGGTTACACTTAAGACCGGTATTGACTAAAAACCGTGACGAGCAGAAGTGTTGTGAGGTTTGGCGGAAAACTGTCCATCATGATGTGGCACATGGCAGCTTGCAATGCCTACAATGCTCTGACAGATCACGAGATGATGCGAGGTCTGTGATTCCAAATCCTGGACAAAGCGATGAGGCATCCCTCAGGCACGACCATAAGATCGAGTACGTAGTCACAACGCTGGCCAATATTGGCCGACAATTCTGCACCTCATCGTATTGAATCACGTTCAACTCATGTTGCAGGACCTGTCATCTTGCATACCTTTGTTCACGACAGAGATGATGGACTGTTGCTTGTTGAGATGCGGGCCAAGAATTCATGCAGGCTTGACAGGATGCTTGTCAGCTGGTCACTGGGCCTTGCAAGCTTTTCATGTTACGTGGCCTTCTAGCTCGCTTGCCGTCCTTTTCCTGGTTGCAAACATCACTACAACCAAAAGCATTCAGTTGCAGTTCACATGTTTGTTTGATGCAGCAATGGCAGCCAACCTGACACGCCTGTTCACATACGACCCCTTCCACCTACAAGTGCTGTCATGTCATCGGTTTGAGAAAAGGAGCGTGGCTGTCTGCTTGTTGCTTGATAACCCCCTAATGTTAAAACCCCTCACCCCCCCCCCTCCCCACCTAATATAAAATACTCCCAACATATTACAATATGCCACAATAGGGAGTATTTAATGTTAGAGCGAGCGGGTTGTCCGAGGCATGCGGCCCAGCGAAGCGATGCACGGCGAGCATGGTACCATTGTCACAGTACCCTTTCTTGTGAGGAGGAGTGATCCCACATAGTTTAGAGTATTTTAAAGTACAGTATATTGTATAATACTATGATATATTGTAATAAGTATGTTCGACCCTTGAATGTGCAAAATACATCAGAATACCCCATTCCGCAGTGTCACAAAAAGGTCCCCGATTCAAAGGAAGCTGTTCACAACTCTGGGCTGCGCGCCTCCTGCTCGGCAGCGAGGACTGGGGCAAGCATCGCCAAGCGCTGCTGGAACAAGGACTCCAGCGTCATCGCAGAAACCTGGAGCAAGCATCCTGCAAGTAACCCTAAACCCTAAACTGTAGCTTCCATTTTGCCATTAGTACTATATCATCTACATATGACGTAGGCCCAGGGCAGAATCTATGAAGTGATTCGTCTGCTCGTGACACAGCACGTGCAATTTGGCAGATGTGGTGTTGCGCTGGAGGCATGAGGTTCAGAGCAGCTAAGCCCTGTGGCCGCTGACCCCAAATGACGTTGCACGGACGATCAGGAATTGCTAATGAGACAGCACTGCTTACCTCTGACGGGAGCAAGTCTGGCAGTAAAAATTGAGTCAAAGCGACTGATCACTCATGATGCCGACTACTCTCCTTTTTGTAGCACCAGTGTCCAACATGTGAGCAGGAAAATGCACAAAAAAAAAAACCAAGACTGGTGGCGCAACAGAAGCCATGGTACAGTGACCTGTGATACACTGGGTCTAGTAGACCGGGGCTGGTATGATTTAGCCGAGTCCCCTATACATGAAGAAAGATGCGCCCAGCTTCTTACACAAGTACCGACAACAAGGGAACGAGCCTCGAGCTTCTTCTGTGAGTCATTCCTCGGAGTCCACTGAGGCTTACCCCCTTTGCTGGACAACGCCCTCTGCCCTCGGAACGACCCCAAGTTGCTAGTTGGCTGCCAGACTGAGATGTCAAAAAGAGGTTGAAGACAAAGAGTGTTGACTTGGGCCTACTTTGCGTACGCCAGTCAAATCCTGAACTGCTTTTCTGCAGATTTTGCTTAAGTCCGACGATGGCCCTTGCAATGCCGACTCGATGTTCAAGCTCAACAGAACTCGTGTTTCAGATGGAGTTAGCCCCTGCAAGCGGGCCTTTGTGGAAAAAGCCTAAGCACCACTGCAAAGGGCAGTGTGTCAGACGCGCCCAAAGCGAGGATGAATCCACTGTGAAGACATGAAAAAGCACCATGTACTAAGGCCCAGAGCTTTTGATGTCGGGGGCAGAGGACAGTGCTTCACCCCAGCAATCAATACCCAACTTAAAAAGACTACCGGTTGGCCTGGGCTGACGCAGGACATCCAAAACCTGGAATTGCAAAGCCCCACGCCTAAAAATTCAGCTAAGGCTTGGGAGACAGGCCTACTCAACGCCATTCTTTCGGAGGTGGTCAGCTTTTCTTTTTTACAGGCCCTGGAAAAGTTCATGCCCATGCTGAAAAGCTACAAGTTGTAGGTCCCGAAACGCCCCTAAGAAATTTCGAAGAATCTCTACCATAAAGGAATGAACATAGGTCAGGCACTCCTGTATGAGATTAGACAGACACTATCATAGGGAGTTCACCCATCCATTCCCCAGCAAAAGCCCGCCACGAAACCCGAAACACAAAAAAAATTCTGTAGATTCCAATTTTCCATTCCCTACCAACCACCAAAGAAATTATAATTACCATGGAAGGCATCAAGCGTCAGATCTTTTTCTGCCTCGGCAATCTCTGAAGTGACGTTTCGCATGGCTTGCCTCCACACCCCGGAAGTTTCACAAAGGCGGGGGGTGCCCTGGCTGAGGGTTTAGGGTTTAGTGTTCTGTGAGTTTCTCACAAAAGGGGGCTGGGTACCCAACTAAGGATATATGGAAATTAATGCGACCATGTCTGGATAAATAACATGCACAACTTGGAACCTACATGCCAAGTAGGCATACTACAAAACACTGAGGTTGTGTGTAGCCGTTGTTCCTACCCATCACAGAACCCTCTGCACCAAGTGAAAGGTGTAGTGTGACCTAGGCCGATGCTTACTGCTGGCCCGTCATCAAGATCCATTCTGACAAAAGCAGCCCGCTTTGCTTTCTGCTTGTTCGCCGCGGATGAAGGAAAACAATACATTACATTGACTATTCTGAGGGATGGTATAGTGGTGTACCAGTTTCCATTTCATTTTCCATGTTCTTTTCCATTTAATTCTCTATTCCGAATCCCTATAATCCCCTATAAATCCTAGTTTCCATTTCGTTTTCCATGTTCTTTTCCATTTGATTCCCCATTCCGAATCCCTATAATCCCCTATAAATCCTAGTTTCCATTTCGTTTTCCATTTTCTTTTTCATTTGATTCTCCATTATTGGGGTATATATATATATACATATATATAACCCCTCTTAAGGACTTTAGAAGGGATTATCCTGCAGATCCCTTCTTCCATTCCCCACTCGCCACCAGTATGTTTGCCTCAATCAGCCGGCCAGGGCTTTGGAAGAAGGGGCACAGCTTGGGAACCAACGCCACTTCAGACAAAGGTTGCTGCTACGAGCGCTTCTTCGTGGACATGCACCCTGCAGGGATCGTAGCGCGCATGCCTAATCCAAGCAACCGACCAAAAGGATGGCAGGGACTGTTTCTGATGTTTCGATGGAGATGGAGAATTAGTGGATGGCCATGATCATGACAGTGGTACTCCAATAGGACTGCCCCTGGCAGTCCACCCACTTCAAACTTGACACGCCATGGGCACAAGGTTGGCAGACACATGCATGGTTGCCACAAGATCCCAGCCGAGGAACAAGATAGCCTAGGCAAATTTGACAGAACCCACCAAACAGCCATGCAAGGCAAGGACACCAGCTTGATGCCAGCATGCACGTCATCACGACCCACGAAGGGGTAGACTGTTTCTGTACATGTGCTTAGAAGCTGAACCTGGCTTGTGGCATCACTCGCAAGGCTTACGTATGCCCGTATGGGGGTACACCTTCGCAACACCAATGCTGGGGTCGGGATGACGATTCAAAACTGCATCTGTAACCAGAACCAGCTCTTTACATGTTGCACTCAAAGAGAAGAGAACGCTGGCTCATCCAGGCTACCTGAGAAACCCTCTTTAGAATGACTTCCAGAGAAAGGATCTAAGCACAAGATATCAGATGGGGTGCAGGAAAACTCAAACCGGTGAATGTTGTGGGACTTGATAGAAATGATTTGACTGTGAAGTTGTCTCGACTTGAGGGTTTAAGGCTTCCAGTCCAGGGGTTTGAGCTTCGAGACTACGGGGACAGGGATTTGACTTGAGGTGGCCTGGCTTGGGGCTTGGGGATGGGATTATTTACATTACCTGGGACTCTTGGCTTGGACCTCAAGTTCGTAGACAAAAGAGCATCATCAACTGAAGGGCCAAAAGTTAGCTAACGCGCCGGAGGAAGAGATAGCTAAGCACCGGCAATCGTCATCTTAAATCCCCACCTGCTGATATCAAATATTCCCAATGTATTGAAATATAACAAAATGGAAAATTTAGCAAAAAGGAATGAGGTTTTCATGGGCGGAATCATCTCCAAGAGACTAAGAGCTGGTGGGTGCGCATTATGTTTTTCCACACATGTTGTCGCGGTCCCGCTATGGTGTCTATGGTGTCTTGCTCTAGCACACTATAGAGCATGATGAAGTTCGTGGAGTTCATGTCTTGGGCTGCAGCGTGTGCATCACGTGTATCCTATAGTGTACATGTACCTGTACATCTATGCTGGAAACACCTGGGCATCATATCCCAAAAACGAAATCGTTCTTCTCCAATTTCTGTGTGCACATTTAGATGGATGGTTTTTGAAAGCTAAGTGGTGCTGGCATGTTGGAGTCCACCACGTGTCAACTCAAGAGAAGAAGCCCGCGGGCATCGAGCCGGCCTTCGGCAAGCCAATCCGCTTTGCGGAGCGACGTCAAGGTCTGAGAACCGCTTGACACGTCTGAAAACTGTCCCTGCTCCCGGACCTTTCAGAAGCCGGGACACAACAAGTGAAACGGAAACTTGCTCAGCAGGCTCAAGCAGCATGGCTCTCACTGAGACCGCCAGGTTGTGAGAGGAGATTCCTGCCTGCTGCAGCCTTGCAACTGCGCGGTTTAAGCAGATTCGGCAGAAACTGCAAGAACTTGACTAGGGCTTGGGACTGCCCCACGATGTAGAAAGTTCCAAAGGCAAGGATCTTCGCCCATGATACACAGTTGCACAAGAGCAGGAACTAATCGCAGCCAATCCAAACAGTTCACACCACATAGGATACAAACTCCCTGCCATCGTCTGTACCCACATCCTGACGGAACTGTGCTGTGGACTGGCGACTTCAACATGAAAACGTCTCGGTTCTAGAGGTTCCTACTCAACCAAAAGCTTCTGTCATCTGAACTAAACTATCTGCAACAACACAAAACTCCAGCTGAAACTCACGTTGTCGACGGACATCCGCTGATTTTGGGCAATAGCTACAGAGGTTAGAGAGACTTAGTACGACCAGATTTCTAGTCAGAGGCGGCGCAGCCTGCATCCTGTCCCGAGGCTGTGGAAGCCAACTCGGATCGATTGTGCGCATCCTGGGCAACAGCACCAGTAGAAACAAGCCTTTGTTAGCAATTGCCGGCTTCCTTATGATGAGGCCTAGATTGACTGGGGGTATGTACTGAACCTGGCTGGTTGGCAGACACAGTTCTCTCAAACTGGAAAAGGACAAGCTCGCACCTCCACACCTTGTTTGAATCCACTCGGGCGCAGGCTATCTCCACAGCCGCATGCTTGGACTTCAGCTTTTCAAGCTCGAGACTGGCACAGCTCGATAGCAGAGTGCATCTGCGGACTAGGTTACAGGATTCAGAGCAGAGAGCTTGACAGAACTTTTGCTGAGCCATGCTGCTTTGGATCAATGTTAGGTTTGCGCTGATCCAACGTGGGTCGCGCCTGTCAGCAGCCCTCTGGCGCTCCTCCTGAATATGAACAAGAATGTTCGCACGCTCTGTTCCCAAAGATCACTTTGGACAGATCCCTGTTACAATGTTGTTTCTTCTAGTGATGAAAACCACTACCAGGACGGTTGGCAACATCACCGGTTTTACTAGCGCTATGCTTCCCATGCATGCTTGTCGCCTTGTCAGGACAACCTGAAAGAGTTCAAGCCCGAAAGCTTCTGCTGTGTAGAGTGCTCCGAGTCTGACAAGGCCTACTTTGCCCCGATTGCACAAAGGGCCACTGCCCCACTTGGTTCTACTTTTTGTGATCGGCGCCTGCCTGAAGCATCATGTCACGCACCTGCAACACATCCAGCAGGCAAACCAATCCAGATGCAGCAGCTTATCAAGATCCGTGTCCCCGCAGGTCCCAAAATGTTGTTAGCCAAGAATTTAACGCCATTGAGAGATCACATGCACGGATGCTGATCCCACAGGGATCATCTAGTGATGGAGCTTACCTACGTAGTGCAGGGATGGCTCCAAATCAAGAGTCCTGGGGACCCTCGTTCTGAAGCAGCCAAGGTTCTTGGTAGGTTGGAGGTCGCATGAAGAACCCTGTGTGTCATCACATGCCAATGGAATCCCCACGCATCACCCCTAATTAGCCATGTAATTCTCAAGAATTGCGCCCCAGCATGGAATCAATTGTGTGCTCATTACCACCCCGAACATGCACCCACTGCTTTGAGACTCTAGTGAAATCAGTTTTGCACCCTAGGAGTTCCCTGCTGCAGAACTCCTATCCCTCCCGGATATTTGAGCATGGGCACCTGTAGATTTATATAGAGGTACATAAGAATGCATATGTACATGTGCGTGTGTGTGTGCATGCATGTGTGTGTGCATACCTCTCCGGTCATATCTACGTATGTGTGTATGGATACATATTTACATGTGTGTTGGCTTAATTGTTCGATTTGATTATTTCATCGCGTTGTCACATGGACTGTGCATGAATCTTAGAAAACCTGATGTTTTTCCTGCCTCCTCCGCGTTGATGGCGGCCTGCTGCTTCTCCCACACTTGATTCAAGCCTAGGCTGCGGGTTGGGGGATGGGTTATAGGGGACCTTTAATATACAGGGAGTGGTATAAGGATCCATTCCCTCATTCCTTATAGAGCACCAGGCAGTCTTAGGAGTGCCTGGAAAACAAGGATTGAAGGGCTCTCTACTTGGTACACTTCTCAGTTTGCGCCTGTCATCTTTGCGCAAGGGCTAGGCCAATACGCGCTCTCTGTCTTTGCAATATTGTCAGATTCCCTAGAAGGATCAAATGCACAAATCCTTTTGGCTCTAAGGTTAAGGAGGGGTCTAAGGTTGAGGAGGGGTTCCCCGTGGTTCCCCTACACCCTAAAACTCTAAACCCCTAAACCTAAATCACATATATCTCAGGGTTCTGGAAATTTGGGGCTACCAAGCTGAGGCACGGCTACTGTCAGCCAGGGCCTAGAAAGCAAACTCAGAAGATGAATTTTGTGGTTCATCGCCAGAAAGCACTGACACTTTTGGAAGCCTGATTCTTCAGGATGCCTGTAGCTTCAGGATAGTTGCATAGTTCCTTTGCAGAATCAGATGCATGCTGTGTGTTTTAGCGGCTGCAAGGCTGTGGGGTTAGTAGACTTCACACAAAGCAACTACGGAAACTACGGCTGCTGCTCACCATCAGTTCAGAGATGCAAGTTGTCAAGTGGAGCCACTGCCTCCCAGCAATGTCAAGAGCAGCTTTTTTGATGTTCAGAAGAGAATCGAGTAAGCTCATCACCCCAGGTGGCTCACGCTCTCTACTACAACTCTACTACATGATGATCTAGGGGACTATGACTGACACGCACATTACAAATACAACCCATGTGCCCTGTCAACAAACCCCACAACTACGAAACACCCAACGTGAACGACACAACCCAAAAAGAAACACATAAGTCGCTTGCGATCCCGCCCTTTTGGGGATGACCTGGAGGCCCTGGCTTCGTAGATCATTCCTGGCCGACTGGAGCTGAACCTCGCAGGAAATATCTAGCACCAACACTTGGCCATCACAAGGAGGTTTGTTGCAGTTTTGGCAGTTGCCAGAAACGAGGTACCGAGTTAGCAAAAGAAATGGATGTCGGATTGGCTACTGCAGTATTCTTGTTGAATGCTGCTGCCGTCATAGCTTGTGCAGGACCAGGTCTGGTATCTGCAGCTTCCGCTGCAAGCGTGCTGCGTTGATGGCCAATTAATGCTGGCAATGGTGGAAAAGGAGCTGGGAGGGCATGCAGCTTGCAAACAGTCCCCTGTCAAGAACAAGGAACCACCATACCCCGAATAACGAATCTTCATAATGTCTTGATTTAATGACCTAGTATCGGGGAGTGGCGAGGGGGCGATTACTATTGGAGGGACAACTGGAGAGTCACACGAATAGCATGAGGTGATCATGCCAGAGCTGTTGACACATCCTCCCTTTTGCAAGAGGCTTCTCGCACCGCCCCACTCCAGGCTTCAGCTGCAACGCTGCAGACTGTACTCATGACAGGCCGCCCTAAACCCTAGACCCCTTCTTTGTCGAGGACTCTCTGATGTGCCTGAAACCCTAGAGTCCCCCTTAAATAGATAGAATATGGCTTTGCGTATAATATGTATACCCCGTATTCTATCTACTTAAGGGGGACTATAAACCCTAAACCCTGCCTGAAGGAGCTCTGTTTGCTGAGCTCTGTCTCGAATAGCCCCCTCCGCTGAGGCGATCGAGGCGATTAGCTTTCCGATGCGACCTTGTGGCGGTCGGGGAGATGGGGTCCTGGGTTCAAGGCATATTTGGGGTTCCCACGGGGGCTTCCATTGGGGGGGTCCCAAGTATAGAGGTTCTAGCATTGAGGGGTCTATGTTGGGGTTCCCCCATTTATGGAAACTAGCATGTCATCATCAGCGCGAGGGAAGGCAGTCGAAAGAAGGCGCTTCATCTGAGTGGCAGAGTGGGGCGGTGATTGGGGAGGTGATTGCTACCTGCTGCGCGAGGTCACAATTGCATCAAACACAACAGAGCCCAGAACGATCATCGCAAAGTATCTGCCAGCAACCAGCCAGCCCTCTAAACTAGCATGGAATCTGATAGACCACAAAGGGCTGTGTGGGGTTCCATAATTTTGTGGGGAAAAGATAGCCATCGCATGAATCAACTCAGCACCCCGCGATCGTAGCTAGAGAGCACCTGCCACAAAGCGCACCAAGGCTTCTGCAGAGCAGAATAGAAGCCCTTCTATCCCGCTATGTGCCTCCTTTGTTTAATCTCGAACAAATCACCTCAGAATCCTTCCAACCCCAAACCTCACTTCAGCCGAAGGCTACCCAACAGCTACATTGTTGTTTTTGTTTGAGGGGAAACAAGAAACGGCAAGGAAAACTTTCACTACTAGATCATTGGGAATTACACAAAGTTCCTATAGGCATCCATTCCTCCATTTCCTATCCTCCAAAATCCCCTATATAATCCCCAGTAATGTAGTAATGTGGTACTTCCCATGTTCTTTTTTGTTCATTCTTTCCCTACCGAGAACCTGTAAGCAAGCGGGCGCCTGAAGAAGCCCAACAGCGCTACTCATGGCTCTGGCCGAGGCCGGTCGGTTAGGTCTTGCCGGCTTCGCCACCTCCAGGGTTTAGGGTTCAGGGTTTAGGGTTTATAGAAATTGTATAGGGTTCAGGTTCGGAGTTTTGACGGACTTTTGAGCGAGTTGTTTTTGGATTTGGCTCAAAACAAGTGCCTTTTCAGTGTTTTTGCAAGCTTGCCAAGGTTTCTTGGGCGTTTTGCAAGCCTGCCTGGGGGCCCCCGGGCCTGCCAGGGCCTCTCAGGGGCCTCCCAAGGGTTCCCAGCACCTTCCCAAGACCCTCCAGCGGCTGCCATTGACTTCCAACCTGCTCGCCCAACCTGCTCGTCCAACCTGCTCGCCCAACCTGCTCGCTTTCCTCTTCTGACGTGGCTCCATGCGCTTGAAGAATTCCAAAATTTGCTCTAAAAGGC
>CAJNIZ010045131.1:308-32041 GCA_905231905.1 Symbiodinium pilosum | reverse complement strand
TTAGGAATTAGGGTTTAGGGTGTAGTGTTTAAGGTGTAGTGCCGCCGACAAACTTACTGTGCTGAATCCTCTCCCCCATAATGGTAACCCCCCACCCACCTAACCATACCCACCAATATAATACAATTATATACTATATACAGTAAGCCAAGGATTCGAAAGAATCCCTTCTAAAAGAAGTTCAAAGGGTATGCTGGGCCTAGGGGCCAGGATTTCACACCTTTTCGGGATGATAAATAGGTGATGGCATGGCTGGAACCTTAAAATTTTCAGAAAGGTCCATAGTGCAGCGACACAGGTTCCACCAAATTCCTGGCATTCCCCTTAATAACCCTTGTAATGCACCCCTATATAATGCCCTACATAACCCCCTTTAAGGAGTTTAGCTTGTAGCTCACATTGTCGGGGCAGGAATAGTCTAGCTTGCACTTGAACCCCTTCAGGGCCTCAAAAGCCGATTGCTCGTAAATCAGGAAATGTGCTATCTTACAGGTGATTAGTAGGGAATGCGGGAGGGAACCCCTACAGTGGCCCCTATCAATCTTTTGCCCCTCACCCCCATGCGGTGGTGGCAGGGAATGGGGGAATAGATCCCGAAAGTAATCCACATATCTAGCAGAAATTCCTCAATGACTCAGAATAGTCTATGTTTCCCACTTCCTTCATTCCTTCCTTGATCCCAAGCCTCACTAATATGGGAGTTTACGTTGTCTTTTCCATTCCCTCATCCTTCAATACGGAGCTGGAAAAAAGCGTATATTCCATTATTGTCCATTCCCTTCTATCCCCAATATAGACCCTATTATAATGTAGTAGTTTCCATTTTCTTTTCCATTATCCCTGTATAACCCCAATATACTAAACCCTAAGCCCTAAGCCCTAAACCCTAAATAGTAGTTTCCAATTTCTTTTCCTCTATCCCTACATAACCCTATACAATCCCTATGTAATATCTATGTCATCCCTACATAACCCCTATATAATCCCCAAAATCCCATATGAGCCATTGTCTAAACTCCTAGTATCCCCCTTAATGACCCCTATAGTAGTCCCTTATATAATCCCCTATATATCCCCCCTTTGAGGAGTTTAGACTATAGCTCATATAACCCCTGTGTATTCCCTATAATTACCACCAGTAAGTGGTAGGAGCCTGCAGGCTCGAAGGCTCAGAGTCCAGACTGGCGCTAAGAGCAATCTCCAGGGATCCGTCCAAGAAAGACTGGGACAAGGAAGTTGCCAGCTTTGATCTTAGCCTTCAGGGCTGCAATTTCAACAGGAAGCATAAGGAAGTCCGAGATGAGGTGGCTTAGGGCCTGAAAGTTTAGGGTGAAGGAGGCTTCCGAGAGTTTGTAATTTTAGGGTGTGGTGCTTTGATCTGAGCCTCTCTGAAGGTTCCTCCTCGGCTGCAGATGCGTTGGCCTCCAGGGCTGCCTCCAGCGATCCGTCATGGAAGGCGGCCAACATCTGGGAGCCCAGCTTCTCCCGAAGCGCCTCGGGGTCCTGGGGTTTTCCCGACCGCTCTGCATGCTCTGCAAGAACCGCTTCCAAGGAGCCGTCAGCCACCGAGGCCTCAAAGCGGGCGGCCAGCTTCTTTCGAAGCGCCTCTACATCTTCCACAGGCTCTACTTGCAAAGGCTCCGCGATCATCAGGTCCTGCTTTGGGACGATGCACATCTGCAGAGCTGTTTCCAGGGAGCCATCCGTCAAAGCTGCCTCCAACTGGCCAGCAATGCGTTCTCGCAGGACCTCCACGTCATGCTCGGCCTCATCACTTTCCTTGCCCTCTTTGCCTTCGCCAACTTTGCGTGGGCTTTTCGCAGCATTCGCCGCCAAGGCCTTCTCCAGGGAGCCATCCGCCAGAGAGTTGGTGAGCTGGTCCGCAAGCTTGAGGCGAAGGTCATCCACATGTCTCTCGGGCTTTTTCTGAGGACTATGGCTTTCAAGTGCCTGAATCGCAGCCTGAAGGGAGCCATCCAAGTTGGCAGCCAGCATTTTCTGCGCGATTTTCTCTCTCAGCCTCTCAAGCTCCGCGATGCTCTCTTCAGCATCTCGCAACTCTGCGATGTCCGCAGGCATGTCAGGCTGCTCCAAGACAATGGTCACCGCATCCTCGCTGTGAAACACCAAGGCAAGGGGCCCTTGGGGACCCCAGGCATACATGGAGGTTGCAGGGACTACGGCCGTCCTGCTGGATAGAGAGAATTGTTTAGAGAAACATGGTTTTGGCTTGTATGAAAAGAATGGTGCAAACCACCCGCAACGAACATGTTGGAAACTGCTTCTTAAGAACCCCATCCTCATCGTCAACGTTGCCCGCGCAAACGTTCTTCAAGGCAGCCTGCAAGGAGCCATCACAACTGACAGAAAGTAGTACCAGTCGAGGAACATGTGCACATATGCTCTTCCTCTGATGCTTCAGGCAGACGATAGCCGAAGACTCTTTTGAGACAATTACACAAGTATAGTCCTCCTTAAGTAGATAGAATATGGCCGTGGGTATATTTTAAGAATATCCCCATATACCCCATATTCTATCTACTTAAGGGGGACTGCAGTTCTAGGGAAGCTGTGCTTCCTATGTGTCCCCAAAACCATTCTTCCTAAACCCCTAAACCCTACATAGTAGTTCCCATTTTCTTTTCCATTATCCTTATATACCCCCAATATACTACAATACTTTCCATTTTCTTTTCCCAAATAACATCATATAATCCCTATATAACCTCTATATAATCCCTATATAAACCCTACATAATCCCCATATAACCCCCTCATAGAATTCCTATATAAACCCTATACCCATCAAGGACAAGGCAGCCTCCAAGGAGCCATCGGAAACCGCCTTGAGCATCGAGGCTTGCAGCTGCAACCTCCACCACATTATCGGGGTTCTATTAGGGATTCTTTTGGGGTTATATAGGGGTTCTATTAGAGATTATATTGGGGTTCTATTAGGGATTATACTGGAGGTTATATTGGGGTTCTATTAGCGATTATATTGGGGTTATATAGGGGTTCTATTAGGGATTTTATTGGGGTTATATACGGGTTATATTCGGGATTATAGTGGGGTTATATAGGGATACTGGGAAAGAAAATGGAAACCAGAGGAATTATAGGGGTTACATAAAGAGAGGGTTTGGTATCTAGAGTGTAGGGATTTAGGGATTACAGGGACCAGGGTGAAGTGTTGAAATAAGGTTTAGGGCTAAGCGGGTCCACATTTGGTGGTTTCCACTTGCATTTTGTTGCCAAACATGTTAGAATGCAGGGTTGGGTGAGGGCTGGGGCAGTGTAATTCCCTACATTTGACAAGGAAACGTTCTCGAGCATTCTTTCAAGAAGAACTCTCTACTGGTTCCACACTGCTAGCGCTCGCCTTCTGTAGTTTGGGGGGGAAGAGGGGGCGGGGGGCGGAACATTCTTCAGTCTTCTTTCAGCAAAAGTGCCATATTGCTTCCACACTGGGAACGCTCGCCACTAATCTTTGGTAGCTTCGTAACTTGAAGTAACAAAAACCCCGCTTGAAGATTTAGTGCTTAGTGCACTCCGTCGTGTCGACATGCCTTGAATTCCTTGAGTGGCTGCAAGGAGTTCTGGTTCCTAAGGTTGGCCGAAATGCAATGTTACCGGCAGTCGTGGATGACCGATACCAAAACCAATGCCAGAAAATCAGCTCAACACCATACAAAGTATCCGAACATTATACTTTTCATAGAGTTGAGCACCAACTGCAATCAGAGAGCGCTCCTCAGTCTGCTCACGGGGAATGCGTGAGTTGAGCAGAGCTTTAGAGGCAGGTTTGTGCGGGGCGAAATATGTATCGCAGGGGCAGGAAGGCAGCGCTGCAAGCGCATTCTGGGAGGATCGACAGTTGCTGGAGATTTGTCCAGCAAGCAATTCTGTCCTGTCTTGCGGTGAGTACGCCTGGCCAAGTGCCGAAAGCCAACCCGGAACGGATGCACGATGCGTACCACATCTTGACTCATGTTCGCCAAGAGGGGAACATGAAGGCTCTCATGTTGTTTTCGAGGTGTTTCCGTCAGCAAAACCGCTCAAGCCTGGGGGGCAACTTTCGTTCGAATCGTCGGAACGCAGGAAGATGCTGCAAATACCATGCATCGGCGCCGGTTCGCAATGGACACGCATTGTTTTAGGGACAATGAGGGTTCAGGGATACTCGCGGTTTGCGCGTTCGGGTTTAGGCTTATTGCTCCTTCAGAATTCAGGAACGACTTCTTGGTTGGGGTATCTTAGGTTATCATAGGGGTTGTTGTCGGGATTCTGTGGGGGATGCCTTCTTTCGTTCACTGCTAGCAAGAGGCAAGTCAAGAAAGCGCCTCTCAACCAATAATTTTCAAATTTTTGTAACAAAAGGTAGTAATGATAATAGACCTTGTAAGAATCGTAACCATATTTGTTATAAACCTTCCAACAGTCGAGTCCCTTCGTTCTCTCCTTCTTCCTTTCGGACAGGCAGTGATGCAGTCTTGTTTACCTGCATATCTAGTCCAGTCTTGGAAGCATAGAAAGGCTGACCCGTAGCAGCAGTAGTGGTGGCCGTGGTGGTGGCCATGGTCGTCACGGTGCCAAATACTGGCACTACTGCCAGCATGAAGCAGCAACCAGAAGTAGAATGACAATGACGGCAGTCGGAGAGAAAGAAAAAAAAACAGCGACAGCCCCTGGAAAAATGCAACCACCCAAAACTTAGATAGTAGCTTCCATTTTCTTTTCCAGTATCCTTATATAACCCTATATACACCCAATTTATTTTTTTATCCCGTATATAAAAGTTGCCAAGAGCTACAGTGCTATGTTCTGGCACACAAGCTGATGGGCAAGTGGCTCAGCGGAGTGGGCCTCCTAGATACGAATCTGTGTCCCAAGGCACTTTAAACAGGACTCACACTGAACCTAGAGGTGACTTAGTTGATAATCTACTTTCTGTTGATGCCATAAGTCGTGCATGACCACAACATACCATGATACCATACTTCCCAAAGGTCTAAGGTGATTAGGGTCATGCAGGATTACTCATATCCACCGTAGCATCCTGCAGCCTACCCGCGTGCGTGTCAGAGGCTCAGGCCGAATGTCTTCCAAGTCGGGCGGTTCTGCCAGCGCCTACCCGCAACCGATTGAGCGTTTACGGTTGAAGCCAAGCCAGTCAAGCAAGGATTTAGGGATGGCGGAAGGGGTTTATGGTCGTTTTACCAATGTGCGGGCCATGGAGAAACTTACCGTGATGACGGATGACCTTCACCAACATCCACTCTTCTTAAGTGGGCTGAAAGGAACTACATATTCAAAGCGTCCATGATCGACTTAAAGGGTCCACCTGGATTTCGGAAACTTCACAATTACTTTGCCCATGGGCTGACACCCAGCCTCTTGGAGACCTCCTCTCACAAGGCTGGACTCCAGCTGAGCTCGCAGAATGTCCTGCCATGGGTCCAGCAAGGGTTTGGGGTCCACAGGGGAGCCCAGGATGCTGGCACAAACTCTCAACCCTAAATAGTAGTTTCCATTTTCTTTTCCACTATCCCAACATAACCCCTATAAACCCCTTTAAGGGGTTCCATTTTTTGGGATCCTTTAGGGGGGGTTTACTCCGCATTTTCTCTGAAGTCCGAGCAAATGAGCGCTGCACAGCAGACGGCACATCATCAGAACTGTGGCCCAACCGTCAACAAGACTGCCGAGCAACGTCCCAATTCACTAGCCCTTCCGTCAGGACATCCTAGGGGTTTTAGGGTTTTAAAGGGTTTAGGGTTTAGGGTGGAACCCATAAACTTCATCCTGACACACACACACACACATGCCTCGTGGGCTTCTGAAGTGAAGGGGGTGGTAACACTGCTCGTCGCGGTGGAAAATCTAGTAAAAAGTATCTCTCTCTGAAACATGAATAGAAGAAGATAAGAGAAGCTCCCTCAATCCCTTTGTGCTTGCTGCCCAAACATCCCCAGGGTCCGTAAGATTTGAGAGGGTCCCATACGAAGTCACACACAAGAGTACGCATGCGCAGCTGTTGCGAGCAAGCTTTATGGGTGCAAGCTGTTGAAGTATGACGATGACCCTGATGAATCCTACATGATTTTGCTACGTGTACTGCTCCCGTTGCTAGGGCCTGCATCTCTGCAATCTCTAGACTCTAGACTCCATGCAAATCCGCATCTTGTCCTGCTAGCTCCTAAATCCCACGTATTGGGCTAGAGCTTTCTGATCACACGCTCTGTCGCCTTCTCTTCTGCCGGCATATCTGGCGGCTGCGACGCAGCCAATGCCTCCTGAAGCTAGCCCACTTGAAACAATATAGATGTGATGTGACTTGCTGAGGAAGCTCTAAGAGCGTGGTCTTGGGATCATGTAGGACTATCACGGGGACCAAAGAACAGTCACTCAAATTATGATCCTTTTGTGCTTCCGACAATCGCAGCGCTGGCAGGGGCAAGAAGGCCCTCGAGTCTGCGAAGCAGTGCATACAAAAGCAATGTTTTTGTGAGCGTTGCAGTTCTCAAGCCAATCGTCGAACCATGTTGAACCTGTGGTGGCGCGCTGTGGCCTTTAGTTTTAGAAGAGGATGCATATGGAAACTTAGGTCATTCGCAGCCTCATCCTCTCATCAGCCATAGTTACCAATAACACACCCAAGACAAAAGTCTATTCCAAGCAACCAGGTCCATACACTCCCCAAACTAACATGGAAACCCAGATAGTCCCCTTCAGCAGGACTGTAGTCTTTATAGGGCCCTTGTTGGGTTTCCATGTTAGTTTCCGGGAGTGTATTTTGGCTCTGGCAGCTACACGGAACACGCGGCTCCTGGAGAGAGCCGTCTTGAGCCGCCGTGGACAACACCTCTGCAAGCCTGCTGCCATGACCATCATAGGGTTTAGGGTTTAGGGTTTAGGGTTTAAGGTTTAGGGTTTAGGGTTTAGGGTCAGTAATCGTGACTATAAGGGATAATAGGGATTATATTAGGGTCCTCGTATATTCTATGGAAGCAAGACCTTCCTGAAAAGGCGTAGTAGTTTCCATCTTCTTTTCCATTTTCTTTTCCATGATCCCTATAACCCCTTATATAACCCCATAATACTAAAGAAGTTTCCATTTTCTTTTCCATTATCCCTATAACCCCTTATGTAACCCCAATATACTAAAGAAGTTTCCATCTTCTTTTCCAGTATCCCTATAACCCCTTATATAACCCCATAATACTAAAGAAGTTTCCATTTTCTGTTCCATTATCCCTATAATCCCGCATATAACCCCAATATACTAAAGAAGTTTCCATTTTATTTTCCATTATTTCTTCAAACTGAGCTTGGGCAAAATGGATGGGCAACCTGTGTGACCTCTTGAAGTTAGCAAGTTGTAGCACAGCCTATTGGGGTTATATATGGGGTTATATTGGGGTTATAGGGATAATGGAAAAGAAAATGGAAACTACTATAGTATATTGGGGTTATATATGGGGTCATATGCCTTTAACATGTTGGGGTAGAAACTTCGTACGGATACTTGAAGAAACTACCGGTAACACAACGGCATGGAGCTGGAGGAGCTCTTTCTTCGAATGCTGTCGCCTGCGGACTCAGCTCAGCCGGATGTCTTCCAAAATTAGCGTCCCATCTTGAACGGCCGAAATACTAAGGCCGGCATCATCCAGGATACCAAGAAGGGGCTCATAGTTTGAAACATATCCTGATTCCCCATGAATGGCCTGTGACGCAGGAACTCCTGGTACTCTGGCGAAGGCTCGGCAGATGGCTCGGTCCTGCCGTGGGCCGCTCATGACATCGTCTCCATACTTGCCAAGGCCAAGAATCAACGGATTCGCATGAAGAACAGACTACTTAAGGGGGACTACATACCCCAAACCCTACACCCTAAACCCTAAATAGTAGCTTCCATTTTCTTTTCCATTATCCCTAAATAACCCCAATATGACCCTAATATTCTATCTAATTAACTGGGACCCCCAGACTAACTTCTATACAAGTGCTACTCAGGTACAGTACATCTGGGCCTGGTATAGGAAGCTATCGTTTAGCTGCTGGTGTTGCATTGATGATCGGGGAATACAGGGCTGAATCCCTTAAGGTCCCAACATATCCCCCAGTAAAGATCCCCTATGTTGCAACCCTCTGCTGAATACTTGTGTAGCTTTGACCTCATCCATTCCCTAATTCCTGGCCTAGATCATGAAACAGCTTCCAATCATCCATTCCCTACCAGTCTCTTCGGGAATTTCTATGCAAAGATACTAGACACCAAGCAGGGTACCCCGAAGGGGGGGTAGGCTGTCAGGCTTGCTCTTAAGGAACTTAAGTTATCATAATAAATATGGATGTCTAGTAAATAGTTTTCCTGATGATGGTAACTTTGTTCGAGTTTGCTAACAGTATCTCAGCATAAGGGTCTAGGGTCATTTTAGGGGAACTGAAAGCCATCACGAGTTCAAGTCGGCCTGGCCTGACAGGCTCTTCGGCAGACACCTGTTCATACTTCTTGCTGGTTTAGGGCTGCGCGTTGATGGGCTAGAATGAAGAATGAAATGGGTAAACAAAAGGGAGATGAAATAGACACTGGAATTATCTTCGGGCCTAAAAATTTGGGTTACCAGCAGGCAATGTAGGAATGGAAAAGGAGACGAGAACTACTTTTTCAATTTTCACCACGCGCATCACTTCTTCATTTAGGGTTGAGGCTTTAGAGGTTAATGAACGGAAAGAGTAAATGTAAACTACCATACTATGGGGGATTGTATAGGAGATACTGTACGATCAAATCCTCCATTCCTTCCTAATAATCAGGAGATCTTAGCTGGCTCGCGGTTCCTAGTCATTCACATGTGCTACTGCTACGATGCCTACTACAGTCTATATCACTGCCTGACACCTGATAACTAAGGATAATCAGGACTGCTGTAGTTGTTCTACCTCTCGACCCTTAAGCCCGTAAAGGCTTCGAATGCGAAGCAATACAGAAATGGCCTGATTACAGGGCTATCTACACACACGGGTGTACCAATACATGCCCACAAATCTGTCTGCGTTGCAGACTGCAGCAAAAACTTAGCTTCAAGCATGATGATCGAAGCCTGTCCAAGTGCTAGGAACTTGCGGCGCGCGCGAATTAAAGCAGCCTGGATGCGGGCTAGGAAACCCTGCCCGAACCGCAAATAATGGAAACTGGTAGTGGTTGATGTGTCGAAACCGCGCAATTGTTTTTTTGACATGAAACTCAGCGAGTTTAATCCTAAACATCATCTTGCTCTTGACTCAAGTCCTGTACAACCTCTTGCCAATCGGGACCAGGCTGATTGCCCACTATGCGGCCTAATACAAAAATCTGCGCCATTCTGCGGCCATTCGCCTCCTTGTCGCCTTCTGGGTTCTGCAGGTCCTTTCCAAAATCACTGCACTGAGCCCTGTGAGCAATGCATGTTGTCGTACACTCTTAACTCAAAATGACTTCACCTCTTGCCCATATCCGATCTTGAATAAATTCCTCTTGTAGCCCACACATACCGGGGGACTGTGCTATATGTAGTATCAAAGGGCCGGGGGGTGTTTAATGTGTGTGGGATGGACTCACAGAGGCTGTCAGGTTGTCAGTTCAAAGCGCCACGAAGCTTCCCTCTCTAGATGAGCTGAAATCTAAACTAAACTCTGAGTGTCCCCCTTAACAACCCCTATAGTAGTCCCCTATATAATCCCCTAGGCAACCCCCTTGGAGCAGATCAGACTATAGCCATATGTCCCCCTCCAGTGCCCGTATCATGCTCCTTCCGTGCTGAATTTTGAGAATGACCCCTTTGAATGACCCCTTTGCTCCTCTCGGGTCTTCTTTCCTCTTTGAAGAGCCTCTTCAGCACACAGTCAACCGGCGGACAAGTCACAGAAGTACTGGTTACAAACAGCAAGTAGCAGCAGAAACCTGCTACAGCCACAGCCATCACAACCACAGTCACCGCCACTCGCAGAATCATGTACAGCTGATCTCCTGTAAAATGCTCTGGTATTTCAGACCTACATGCCGGCTGGCCGTCCCCATTCCCAAAACCTAAAACGGATTCAGCGCTGTGGGCAGCATTCGATGGCTGTAAAAATTCGCATTGACAGCACCCGCACTGCATTGCATGACGGGTTTGCGAAAGGCTTTGCGTGCATTACGCAGGCCAAACTCTGTTTTGCGGTGTTTTGCCCATATTTCCAGCATTTGTGGGGCTCCTATGCTACGATTATGCACCAATTTGACCTCTCAAATGCGTTCAAATGTTACCTCTGAATTGAACAAGAGTACACATGGGCCAAAACATGATCAGCCTGCGCAGAAAACCATATTAAAAGCCTGTATTGGACGTTTTTCTTGGGTTTATAAACTCTCCTGGTCCCAATTAGGCCAAAATGGAACCCAAATTGTGCTGATGATGCTCGTGTACGGGGCGCGCGCGAGCATCATCAGCACAGCACAATTGCATAAGAAAGCCCTAACACCCTAAGAAACTATCGAAACTAGCGAGAACATCCTCTTTGCAGAGCTTTCTCATTTTTTGGAAAGCTGCTTTTTGGATGCGTCCCCCCGCCCCCACCCGGAGCGTTTGGGGGGGCATTTTCTCGGGCCAACATCATCAGCACGGTTGGGCTTCTGTTTCTCATTTTTGGACACCTCAGCATACCTTGGGGCTAGGGGTTTTGGAACCTCATTTGTTTGGTGTCAAGAAGGAAATGGACAGGCCCCATGAGGCTCATGATGCTGGCTGTTGGGGTGCTGCTGCAAACCAGCTTCCTGAAAAGGTCGGCTGGACTGGCGTCAACCGCCTATGAAGCGCAGCTTGAGCTAATCGCGCGTCTGCACTGGACCATAACGGCCAGGCCAGATTTCTTGGAAGAAAGCTCCCCCTACGGTGCCACTTGCGCAATCCTAATTCCTAACACTTAATATCTGCAATCCCAAGGAGATCCAGCGCACCCGAACAATCCGTATGATAAATGGGCCCACAGACCACAACATTTTGTGGGCAAATGTGGCCTGGATTTTGGTTGCAGCAGCTGTCGTATCAGCCTTTTCCTGCTGCACCTCGTCAGGGTAACATCTTCACGCAGAGTTTGGAGCCATGGTCCCCAACTTGGGGCTCCTGATCCCTTTACCCTCCCTGACTAAATCCTTTGCCCTCCCTGACTAAATAGTCTCCCTACTATGTAGCGGTACTATATTGGGAGCGATCATTCATAGCGGGATGGCGGGGTGTCTTTGTTTCTCGTAGGGGGGAAGGGATGAATTCGGGATCCTTCTATGCCAGTCATATTGCTCTCTCAAGCCACGCAAGCCTATATCAAAGGCCCACGGTTAGTTCCTTAGATTCGGCGGTCCCTGCAGCGAGGCCACAGTAGCAATAAGGATGACATAGTCGCGTGTGCAGACAGAAGGGCTGAGCAGGGAAATAAAGTGGCAACGGAAACTGGAAGTGTATAGTACAATACTTTACTGGGAAAGTTCGGCGGTCTTGCTTCCTTGTTCAGCTACACACTGCAGTGCATGCAGCAGCGCGCCAGCGTCCGGGCGGATTTTCCACGTTGTAAGGCCTCGGCTTGTAGAGCGTAAACTCAGTAATCATCGAATAACAAAACACCCCACCCCACCCCCAAATAATGAAACCCCCATATAGTGCCGTTACAGAATTGGCGGTGAGTATTCCTTATTAGGCTGGTGGTAGGTGCTATTATAGGGGAGAAGGGATTAGCAACAGGATCCTTGCTAGCGAACCTTGTATCGAAGTATGCTGACAGCGATGCAAGTGCAGGCAAGGAAGTAAGATCAGGGCCTGGATTTTCTTGGCTGCTGTATCCTGCTTGGAATTCTCGCAAAACATCTGGACCGCCTGCATGCTGAGCTTCGGCACATGCCCGATCAGAAGATATGACAGAGAGTTCGTTGCGCCGCCACCTCCTAACATGTGGCTACGCCTCAACTATCGCTTCATGCCAGATTGATCGGAAGAGAGAATGCGATGTCGAGATGCCAGACACTCAACTTGCCGCAGCATTGCCAGCCTGCTCGAGTTGGCCTGACTGGGCCGCCACCTGGACCAAGACTATGAAAAAGCAGGACCGGCAACAACACAACCACAACAGTAATGAGAAGTTAGCCGTAAACATGCTATAATGATGCAGGTGCCAGGTACGAGAGCTATGCAGGAAGAAGATGATACTTACTTGATTTTAGGGCTCATTGCTCGGGACTGAAGACATATGATATTTCCAAAGCTGAAAAGGAACAAGAAAATCTATTGCAAACCCCCATGTCCGCTGCCAAGTCACGAGGATGCTGCCAGCCAAGCGCTGCTTTAATTCCAGCAGGGACCTCAAACTTACTGGTGCTTAGTAGGGAATAAGGGAATATAATCCCTATATAGTCCCTATATAGTACATTCCCTGATTCCCTACTGCACCCAATATATACTCTACTAATGTAATTACTAGTTTCCATTTTATGCTCTGTTATTCTCTGCATAGCGCAAGGAGTTTCCCTTATCCGCTACTAGCCCCAGTAAGCACAGGGCATCCCAAAGCTTAAAGGGTTCTGGGATATTGCCCCACCCGCGAACAATCCTGAGTTTGGTGGATAGTGGAGGCTCTACAAATGGTAGTTTCCCTAAATAGGGGACCCCAAGATAGACCCCAATATACTATAATCCTCATTATAGGTACCCTCAAATGAAGGTCAATGCTTCTCCAGCTGTTGCTGGGGTGGGGGGGCACTACTCAAGGCGGTGCACTGCTTGGAAATCCGAAACATAAGCTGCTTGCTTGGTGACCGTGACCCTCGCTTCCACTTAAGCAACTTAGCAGCCAAATCAAATTTAGGATTTAGGTTTCGGAAAAAGGGTTTAGGGTTTAGGAATTAGGGTTAAGGATTTAGGGTTAGATGTAGTTCTGGCCCATGGCAGTCTCTTGCAGGCAGGCTTCAATAAGTTGTGAAACGTGGCATGCTATACAACAGTCATGTAAGGATTGTCCGGTAATGTTGGTAATCATGCAGGCTTCTACATCATTGCTCAGCCTTGAAGGAGAAATGATTAGTAACTTTTGGGTCTTCAGGGTTATACAGACCATCTTCCCTTATTCCCTGCTATGAACCCCAACATATAACCTGTTATAATTTAGTGGTTTCCATCTTCTTTTCCATTCTTCCTTCATCACCCCAAGATATTCCCTCATGATTACTTTCTCGAGGCTGGCACCGCTCGGCTTCAGCGCCCATGCCTCTGGCATCAAGATCCAACCAAGCTCTTTCTCTGATGAGCTCTTTAAGCATATCTGCCAACCTTGATGGATGCTTTCAGTAGATCCCTTAGCCCAAAGACGGGGTAGGGGCGGTACCCCGGCTGCGTGTCCCTCCAGGCCCCACCTCCACGGCAGCCGTTTCAGCCGACTCTCCAATGCCCTGGCCCCAAGCCCCTGGGATTCGGGTAGTCCCGGCCCCAAGCCCCTGGAAGCCCGGGCCCCAGATGCTTGGGTCGCGGTGAGGTGAAAGTACCCCGGCCTTCCTTCCTGGTTCTGGTGGCCAATCCGGTTCGACGTGTGTCATACCAAGAGTTGGTCCCCCTTGGGCCAAAGGTTTTCCCCCTTTTGTCTCAGATTCGCAATGCGCACGCTTGTGTTTCAGCCACCATTTGCCGTGCCTGCACCCTCCACGCACACTGTCGCTTGCACGCACGCGCCTCCGAACCAGCCGTTTGTGCGGCTCCGTATGTTCTGGTCGTTTTACTCTCTGTGATGTCTTGCCGACGCCGTCTCCTGCGAGCTCTTCGAGAACATGCGTGTCGAGGCGGGAACCCGTTTTGCGCCTCACACGCATGCCGCGCACATGCGTTCGCGTGCACGTGGGCGAAACACTGACGTCTGAGCGGTGCGGCGTCCTGTCACAACCGCTCATCCCACGTTGCGACGCACCACTTGCCGCGTGGCATGGTCCGTTTGCGTCGTCGCTTTGATACGCCGCGTCTGTCCCTTCTCCGCCTCTGGGGCCTGGCCGTCGTGGTCCAGTGCGGATGCACGCCTAGCTAAGCTATGCTTATAGGGGTGACACCCGTTCCGCCGACCCCCTCCCTTGAAGGCCCCAGACGCGTGTTTTTGGGGTCAAAAATTATGATGATTTTTGGCTGCGTTCCTGAGGCTTCCCCCAACGCTACGGAAGGCTTCTTTCTGGGCCAGCATCATCAGCACAATTGGGCCTTCGTTTCTCACTTTTGGCCGCCTCAACATACCTAGGGTTTTGGAGGGGTCTTGAAGCTTTATATGTGTGGTGTTAAGAAGGAAATTGGGGGCCCAAACAAGCCCCATGATGCTCATGATGCTGGCTCTTGGGGGGCTGCAGGGCGCTTAAAATACACTATAAACCCAACAAAATGCTCGAAATACACGCTGTGGGCGGTTTTTGTGGTTGGTGTAGGTAGGATCTGCACTGTATGACAAGCATGAGACAGGTTTGGCGTGCATTGCCCGGGCCAAACACTATAAAATGTGAATGTTGCATGTCTGTTTTGCCCATATTTCCAGCACTTTTGTGGCTCCTAGGCAGGCCCCATGATGTTCATGATGCTGATGATGCTGGCTCTTGGGGGGCTGGGCGCTTAAGACGCGTTGTAAACCCCAACAAAACGTTCAAAGTACACGCTGTGGGCAATGTTTGTGGTTCAATGACGTTTTTGATTGCTTTTCTTTGGTTTTAGACTCCTCCTTGTCTCAATCAAGCCAAAATGGGGTCCCAATTGTGCTGATGATGCTTCTGTCCGAGGCGCGCGCGCGCGCCTCGTACAGGAACATCATCAGCACAATTGGGGCCCCATTTTAAGCCGTCTTGAGTCAAACTAAAGAGAACAAGAATCTCCAAACCAAAAAAAAATACCGGATGGCAAGAATAGCATTTTTTCATGCATATCTCCCGACCAGGAGCATCAGCAGGGCCTGTGTGGGCTTGGTTTGAGCATGATGGCGGGGCTTTGGAAGGGCGACGGCCAGGCCGGCCAGTGCCGCCAGGCCCTACAGTAAATTATAGTGGAACTCCTCAGGGCATCTAGAATTAATTTCATGTATCCAGATACAACCCCTAAACCTGTGCACGTGCTTGTCAGCTTGTCTGTCAAGGCTTGCACAATACCAGTTGCGATTGCTGAGCGCTACGCCTGCTGTTTCATCAGCTCCCGCCTGACCAGCATCTGAACAACTGGAGCTGGCTCCAACTCTCATGTTCGTGGCCATGCCAGTTGGACAGCGGTAGAAAGCTTATGAAGGGATAAGGTCCGCACTTGCAAAGCTGTGCAAGACGTCACAACCTGCCAGGTCACGCAGCCTGCATCTTGACTCCACAAGGCATGTCTGCAATCTCCTTTCCCTTGATAAAAACACCGGCAGCCCTAGTGTTAAGTCAAGTTCTTCGCAGTATAGTAGGGCGCATTGACTCCTTTCCTAAGTAATTCAACATCGATGAAAGAAGCTAATCCTTAGTCCTGCTAAAGCTATCCCTCCAGCTCAACCAAGCTGCGGCTGTGGAGATCATCTCCTTGAGGGTGTTGCCTGCCACAAATCGGCAGGTTTCATCCCTGTGGAATCAAGGGGTTTCCCAAAATTAGGGGTACCTACTATAATGGAGAATCAAATGGAAAAGAAAATGGAAAATGAAATGGAAACTGTGTTTATTTAGGGGATTATAGGGATTAGCGTTTCCCAAAATTAGGGGTAACCATTTGGGGGTCACAATAAGGATTATAGACATTTGGGGTGGGTCTATATTGGGGTCCCCTTATTTAGGGAAGCTACCAATTAGAGTCCCCCGAGCCTTCGCCTTTGGAGGATGCAAATTCTTACAGGCAGGCCCTTTAAAAAGGGACTGCTACTTTTGGTTCACCGCCAACTAAATGCCCAAAAGATCTGTTTTTGCTGCAAAGGAGCCTCAAAACTCGAACCCCCAACATTTAACTTCGATAATCTATAACATACATACCAATCACATGGTGCCTAATATAACCCTATATACTACAGTAGTTTCCATTTTCTTTTCCATTATCCCTATACAACCCCAATATAACCCTAATATATAACCCCAATATACTTTCAAGATCACTCCATACTTCGCAAACGTAGCTCCTGGTTGCAACGGTCTCTTCCGCACGCCGAGTAGAAACTCGAAACCCATTACTTAGGGTTTGGGGGTTTAGGGTTTAGGGTTTAGGGGTTGGGGGTTTAGGGTTTGGGGGCTTCGGTTTTGGGGCCTCAACCCCAAGCCCAAGCCCCCAACTCCCAAATCCTATTCCCAAGACTCTCCCTAACCCTATACACCCCATGGCCCCCACACGCAAGCCTGAAGCTTGACATGGTAGTTTCCCAAAATAGGGGGACCCAATATATAGAGTCCAACATACTATAATCCTTATTACTGGGACCCCCAAAATGGTACCCCTATTTTTGAAAACCCCATACATGTATCCCTAAACCCTATATAACCCCATTATGGTAGTTTCCATTTTCTTTTCCATTATCCCTATATAACCCTACATTGACAACCCTTGACATCTTTAATCCTCAAAACCCTTCCCTCTGGGGCCTGCGGTATCCCAGGTGCCAGCCTCTCTCTCTTCGATCGGGGTCAAGTCTCCTGCATCTGGCCCCGTCTTGCGGCTACAAATCACATGACGGAAATAGATACATGTAGATAAGTAGACAGCTTCTGGTAGATGGATGGACATGGAGCTTGGGGAGTATAGCATTTGAAGGGATCCTGATTTAAACAAATGCCCATCTCAAAATCCTTCACGTTTGCATAGAGATGAAAGCCGTATCACAAGGCGCCCCTCTGCCCAAACCCACCCCCCTTCTCCAGCCCCCTCCGCAGACATCAAGCCCAACCGCAAAACAATAAAACAAAAGCTGCAGACCCTGCGAGCGGCACATAAAGCCATCCAAATGTCCCATAGAAAGAGCCCTGCAGCATCTTGCAGAGGAGCGCTTGCATCAGAACCAGAGGTTCTAGTTGAAGGCGAGACCATGTAAACTTGGATCTCTTCAACTCACTTGTCTTTCTCATACCTATTCCCGTCCAATACCTACCTCCTGTAGACCCCAAACCCCTCACCCTCAAATTCTCCAAAGACTCCAAAGACACCGACGATTCTCAGAACAATCCCTGCATAGTCCCCGGTGAGGACTCCCATCTTACTTCCCTGGGTTATCCCAATCTTTAGAAACTCCCACATCCTACTTTTGTCCCTCATGGGCTCCTGGTTGGGTCCCAGAAGTTACGTGCTCTGCTCCATGCTGTTGAGCCAGGGCCTGGGAATAAGCATGGATGTCCGGGCTATGGCTTTACACGGCTTAGTACTAATTTCTAATCCTTGGAACGATACTGCAGGAGGGATCGTTCACGTGGTGGACAGTCACAGGGATATGCAGCGTATAAAACATCAGCTTCAGGCAAATGCAGTACGCCAAAGAGGGCCCACATTTTTTGCCCAAAACGCACTTCAGGGTACAGAGGTGTTGACAAGGTTTTGATGGGCCACGGTCTGGGAGGTTCTTGAATTCCTGGCTCGCCCGAAGGTTTTTGAACTGAGCTGAGTCCGAAGTGGCTTAAACAGTTTCATCCCCATCTTGATGGGCAAGTTGGTCAAGCCATGTAGTATGCCTCTGTCAAACTCAACTTGTAAATGTCCAAACACTAGGTCACCAGGGGAGCGCTAATGCAATCCGCATGATGTCAACGACCTCAAAGATTGGGTCCGACAAACGAGACACATTTTAATGGCACAAAGGACGGCATGCCGCTGAAGACTGCTCACACACACCGTGGCCCATGATAGAAGAAAGCTCAACCTACCCCCTTGACACGAAATCATAGATTCCAAGCCCGAAACTCTAAACCCTGAGCGACTAACTGCAGCTGCCATCTCAAAATCATGTCTACAAAAAACCTAAGGAACCTGCTAGTCCCTGAGCTGTTCCCCCTACTAGTGTCCCCAAGTTTGAGAAAGCACATGAACTATAGTCTAAATTCCTAGTATCCCTTCAAGAAGCCCTATAATAAATACTCCCCTATAGAATCCCCTACATAACCCCCCTATAAGGAATCTAGCCTCGGCTACTTCGATGCCCAACTCCATGAGACGTTCGGCTCGGACTAGCTGCGCGACACCCTCCACAAGGGTGTTGACAGTCTCCTGCAACGATCTACTGCGCAGGGTACAGGGTGTAGGAGATTAGTTTGGAATTTAGGGTTTAGGGAATTTGGGAGTTTCAGGTTTTACCAAATCAGGGCGCGCAGGAACCTAGGGATATAGAGATTACTAAGGGTTTATGCGGTGGCCCTTTTGAGGGTTCGTGTGAAAGGCCACCTCACACGCGCGTAGAAACTGTGCCACATGCCGGAAGCATGTTGCGCATTTGCCGGGTAGCTTTGCGAATCTGTCCTCTTCCGTAATGTCAATACGATCGCGGCTGGAGACCTTAAACCACAAGGCGCTGAGAAGACCACAAGGACAGCGTTGCCAACCCGGACCAACAAGAGCTGACACCCGCCTCAACCAAATCAGCCATGCGGTCGCCAGACCTTGCTAAGCCCAATTGCAAGCAAAATCCATGATGCCACACTTCGGCTTCATCTGAGGGAGTTGGTTGCCCATTCGCTGGCAGTCCCAAACTATGCCACGAGGCTTCTTCAAGGTCCACATCTGTTTAGTTTCCATAGGGCTTGCTGATCAGGGTCTCGTTTTGGGAGTCTCCGGAATCATAAGGGGTGCTAAACTTTGTGGCAAACACTGGGGCCCCTGTTTTTGGAAACGCCCATGAAGCCCATGATCAAGACTCCAGGAGATTTTTTCATATGCTCCGACTTTCCACAAGCCCCGATACAACACAAAGAGCAAATTAACTTTGTAGGGTACTTCTCAAAATGGCATCCGCAAGAGAAAGACACAACAGGGAGCGCTGTGCGCTTCATACTCTTCAGCTGGTTCTACTTCAGGACAACTACGCATGCTAGGTTAAGGCACGTGTTTACATACCTTACCTGCTTCACGTTGCTGGTTCTACTTCAGGACAACTACGCATGCTAGGTTAAGGCACGTGTTTACATACCTTACCTGCTTCACGTCGCAGCTACGGTTTCTTTACCTTCCTCAGCCTCAGCCAAGCAACTCACTGATCGCCCCCTTCCCCACCAGTCGACGGGCAGAACACCAGTGAAGCAACTCCTCCTGCGCTTGACGCGTTTTCTTTGGGGTTTTGGATTTGGGGTTGGGGGGTCTGGTAGTGCGGGTCAAGGCCTTCGTTCTTGTCAGAAGGGCTTCTATCCACCCACAAACTGGTAGATTTGCGCTTTCTTAACGATCCACTTCGAAAGCGAAGTGGATTACACTTCTCACATCAGACTCGCTGCAACATCCAATTGGGCTTTTGGCATGAACAGGGTACAGCCGGGTAACAAAGAGGGGGACAGTTCAGTTCGCCGCTTCATGGTCTGCTAACCTCCCACAAAATATTGACCAGCAGCTCAAGTCACAGTTTAAGTCCAGGCAACATCATGATCAAGGCGCATGGGTACATGTCAGGTTCTCTGGCCAACATATTAAATTTCGATCGAGGCAAACCATGAGGGACCCCAGAAGATGATACAAATGTACACAACGTACATGTACAAGCGTGGCACTGGTGCATGTGCACGAGGATTGAAAGGGGTTAGAGTCAGCTCTTCTGGAGCATAACCTGCGAGGTCATTGTGGGCAGCTCCCTTTGCCTTGCATTAACCCCCAAGCAATGGCCTGCACAAACATTGGCTTCCGCACGTGTCCAGTCAGGGCCGAGGTTACAAGAGCTGCCTAAGATTCCCACCGCACGGAATGACACCGTGCGAGACACGGTTCAATCAACAGAAATATCTCCCTCGAACAGCTCTCAGAAAGCCACCCGAACATGAACAAGCACACCACTTGTTTGGCGCGCCTTCTTTTGCTTCAAAAAGGGCAGCTTCACAATCACGCTGACCTCATCATGATGATCACGTGTATGCCCGAGATATGGGGCCCCCGTACATACCCCCCATATCCTACTATCCTTTTAGGAATAGGGACCACGGATATTTGAAACCCAAAATCAAAGATTCACAGTTCGGACGCCTCAATACCACCTGAAGCGTTAGAGCAATGGGATGTTTTTCTGATTGGTGTTAACGTTGATTCATCATCTCTTGTGATTGTTAGTTTCACTTGCAGGGGTGCTGCCCTAGTATGTTGTGGTCAATTATAGTATATTATGGTAGATTATGGTATACTAGAGTACGTTATAGTATATTTTAATATGTTAGAGTATATTATGGTAAACTGCACACCTTTTGCAGCCGTTCTCAGCCCGTCCCTCAGCTGGTGCACTATGTTTCCTGCCCAGGCCCTTGCAATTCTTGCAAGAAGGCCGTGCAACACAGAAAGCGCAGTTGCAAAAAATGAGTCAGTTGGAAATTCGGGGCTGCACATACAAGGAGATGCGAGAGGAAGAGCAGCCGAGACTAGTTCTGGAGTTACATGTCAGACTACGGCTCTTGGGCTGCAAATGGCCATGGGCTCTAGCACCTCGCTTCAAATGCTAGCGCCCAAAGGGACGCACCGCTCGCTGGGCAGTGCAGTCGCAGCATTGCAACTCGAATTATTGGGAAAACTCCAGCTTTACTTTGCCTGTACAATCGCCACGAGGGGCAACCCCCGGAACTTATGATAACCCCCCGACGCGGTTTCCCGTGTTTCGCGGCAAAAGACTGATTGAAATCAGACGCTGTACATGCTCTGAGCTCAGGTGGGCTCAGGCCTCTCATGTTAGCCCCAATGTTTGCTCAGCGCAATATTTGACGCAAAGGAAACCGTCTTCTCGGCGATGTTGCTCATACCTCCGAGACAGTGAGGATCATGAGCGCAGGTGTGAAAGTCTAGGATTCACGGAGTAACAATCCAAATCGAAAAATCTACGGCAGCACTACGAGGTAGTTGTCATCGGCGCCCGAAATGTCTCGCCGAGCCCAAACCGGCATGGCGCAGCAGTAGTCATATTTCTAGGGGAGTCCCTCAAGGAGTCAATGCAATCTCAGGAGCAGCTCGGCCATCGAAGTGCTACATCGCCTGTGGCTTGAAGGGCTTAAAAGGTATCTTCTCATCCTTTGTTGGGTATGCGGGACTGGGCGACTGTGACAATTGCAGGGACTAGGAGATTTATAGAGACTACCATGGGGATCCATTCCGCCATTCCCAACTCAGCGCGATTCAGACTGCTCTGATTGCAGTGGTCATGACTCCTACTCATTATGATGGCCATGTATAGCCCATATCATTGCAGAGTGTCGCTGACGTGATTGTCTCCCATGTACTCAGCGCAAGACTGTCCGACACAAAGCCGCCGCACATTGCACCACATGTTGCCGTACAGCCTAGCCTAAATTCCAAATCTTGTCCAGCTGCGGCGTGGCTCCATTGATGAAAATGTAGATGGTTTGTTCCGGCTGTGGCCCTGCAGGAAGAGGCCACACTCCCACCCCCGGCCCCGTGCAGCTGCCAACTATGTTCCCTATTCTCCAAAATGGTACCTCTAATTTTGGGAAACCCTAATCCCTAGACCTTAAACCCTATATAAGCCTATAACCCTATATTCTCCATAAGTCTTCAAAGTCTGCCGACCTGCAACTTCTTCAGGCACTGCCCTCTTGATCTCCTTCTGAACCTGAGCTATGACATGCAACGAAAACCAAGAGTGGCCATGTACATCAGCGAACATAAGTACAGGCACACGCATATACACCTTTCCGTATGTATCCTTGTCAGATTCTGTCTGTCCTCTTCCAACAAGCCCAGTCTGTGCCGGGCGACCAAATACTTGAATTCGCCAGCTCGCATGCCGCCAGGTACAGCAAACTTACTCCTCGCGCGCCCAAACAGAAAGGCATCTACAGCGCAAAAGCTCAAGAAACACAACGTGCACAGGCTCTTTGAAATTTGTGGCAATGTAGAAAATGCAGATCTTTCACCTTAGCTCTGATGCAGACAAAGGAGTGTATGCTGCAAGCATTGAGATTTGTTCTGCAAAGGGAGAGCTTTCACAGAATAACTGCGTTTCATCGTGCGTCTCCAGCGCCCCTCAGCGCTGGACTCTAGATGTCTGCGTCTATGCCACACCAACATTAACAGACTGCCACACCAACAGCAACAAACAACCAAGCAAAAAATGATTGCAAACTGAGCCCAGCAGCAAATTATGGGGATTCGATCCTAAGCTGTCGACACTTTGAACTGGCGGTTCTTGAAGCATTGCCTACTTAGCAAGACATCTGCAGGCCAGAATATGAAGTGTTTGTCACCTCATCCCACTTTGTCTTGGACATCGGCATTCTTTTCCAAGAGGAAGGCGCGCAGAATATATGCCCCAGCAGAACAAGAGCATAATGGGCTGCTTCTACCCCTGTGAACACCATCGGACTTTTGCAGACCTTCTTCCAAAGCTTGCGACCCAACACAAGCCGTTCGAAAAACAAAAAGGCAGGCAATCAAACCGGCTGACTGCCAGACTGCAGGAATCTTTAGCTTAACTACGCTCGTGACACCAAGCACTCTTTGAAGCTAGCTTCGGGATGCTTCTCCAGGATTTTTCTGGCCTCATCAGGTGCCACACCTTGCAGGTGGGTGCACAAACAAAAGTATGTTCATAGTATGTTAATGGTATATGTACGGTATATTATGGTATAATTGTGGTATGTTAGGGTATATTATGGGTAGATTAAAGTACTTTATGGTAGGCCAAACAATGACTTGAACGTCTTGTAGAATTGCAGGACGACCACTCGTTTCCCTCAAGGAGCCACAGTTAGGATTCCACGTTCGCCTTGGGGGAGGCATGACTTTCAGGATAGTCGATCTTCCACCAAAATACTCAGCCGTGAAATCTGAGCGATCCTAAGCCTAAATCCTTTCAGGTCATCCTGGACCCTCAATCAAAGGTTGAAACCATGGGCCCCTAGTATGAGCCCTCAACCCCTTATCTACCTACTATATACCCTAATGTAAAGGTTCCCTAGAACCCCCCTAAAAGGCCTACAGTAGGGGCCCATATTTGGGGGCCCATACTTCTAACCTTAGACTCAACCCCAACCCGAGACCTCTAATGGCTTTCAAGTGGCTGGGTCCTTCCCGTTTATCGCCCGAAAGCTGCTGTAAGCCAGCACGAATGGGAGCTGGAACCGACGAGGATTGGGACAACCTTCTGCAACCTGAGCCACGTGGTTTCCGGGTTTGTGGGGTCAAGGCTGGCTAAGGTGTTGAACCGACGGGAAGGTGTGTTGCAACCTGGGCATCACTTCATGGAGGGAACCCCCAAGATTCTGAGGCAGAGCACGTTCTGCTAGGGGAGTCGGTCCAGAGTATGGCCCCTTTGTTGAGCATCCAGATTCCTAGTTAGCATGTGAGACAGGGACGAAAAGGAACGGACATTAGGAATCCATGATGGAACTGTGGTTGTGGTATGTTCCCTGTTGGATTCCGAACCTGCCAGGTTAACAAGCCTTCTTCCTCTTCCTAAAACGGAAACGGGTCCCCATAGGAGAGGGGCCCCGAAATGGTAGGCAGCCCTAAACCCTAAACGCTGAACCCAAACTCTGGGGTTGACCGGGGCCAAAAGCGGCATTGCAATGTTTTGCAGTTCAGTATGTAACGCAACACGCGGCAGCGTAGCTTCTAGGCAGAGCATATAGGAACATTCACTGTAGTAATCTGGGTTGCGGTTAAGGAACTTGCTATGATAAGGAAAGCCTGTTATTTACTATATACCTATATTCTGGTAACTTAAACTTAGCTCTTGAACAGCAACCCAGTAATGTAGTTGCATGGCTGGAGGACGAAAGACCGGCCTCGGTCAAGGGCTGCACCCGCTTTTTCGACGCCCCGGTCCATAACACGCACTCCTTCATCGCAGGCGCGGTCGGCAACCTTGCAGGGTTTTTTGTCTTTCAAGGGTTTCGGTGAAAGAGGGGGGTGAAACCTGAGAAGCCCCACAAACAAGAGGCTATGAAGTCATGTACAACAGCTCTGTAGGCCGCGCCACTTTAAGCCTTAAGCTTTATCAAGACAGTACCAAAACCCTTGGGCCGCCTTGAAACTCGTTTTCCTCCCTGGGATCCTCCGGGATCTTCTTATGTCAATATCTCATCCCTGATGAACACTATACAACCCCTTCCCTCCAAGAGCATCCTCCCACCCTTGAGGCCTGGGCTAGTAGAGGGAGCTCTTACGCATCAGGGGGAGGTAGCGTGCTTCAAGCTACACATTGCAAAAACTGCAGCGTATGTGCCTAGAAGCATGTTCGAGTTTCTGACAATCATCCCAAAATCATCCCGATATAAACCTGCATGATATGTGCCTTTACAACATATTTGAAATCCTCGTATGTCCCTAGAGTCCTCATTCCCCCACCCCCCCTCCCCCCTCGCCATGGCAGCGGCCTTCAAGTAGAGGGACCCCGCTTTCCTCGCCACAGAGCCCGACATGTCCTTGTCAGCTCACAGCCTAACCCACAGCGAGCAAGGATATGAAAAGCCAAAAGCTACATCACCGCAACAAAAACAGAGAAAAATGAAGAACGTCATCCTGACGTCACTAAAGTTAAATGCGCAGTTGCAGCTTTCCAGCGAGGACTGCAATTGCTTTCCTCAATCTAGAATCTAGAACTTGCCTCCAGAGATTCAGAAAGAGCTGCAAAGTCAGTCAATGCTTTATTCTTCATGGTCAACGCGCATTGCTAGATGGATTTCGTGATTGCAACGAATTAGTTGGAGAGTTAGGGGGGGCGCAGGTATGAGCGAGCTCCTCACGCAGGCGATATGCAATGCTTTGGATTCCTCAGAAGAAGCGGCCCTAAAGGATTTGCTGAGAACATGCGATTCCTCGAAATCGAGCCGTCAAACAGGAAAGCCATCATATAAGCCCAATATGTACCATAATATACTATAGTTGTTTCCATTTTCTTTTCCACTATCCCTATATAACCCCAATGTATACCATGATTTATACTATTCTTAGATTCCTCCGTTGCAGCCTTGATTCTTCCCGTGTGGATGCATACAAAGCGGCTGCACCGAGGAGTGCGCCCGACACGGGGCCACCCAAAAGCATACCTGCGTCGAAGTCTCCAAATGAGCTATAAGGGGGGTTATACAGGGGATTATATAGGGGACTACTATAGGGGTTATTAAGGGGGGTACTAGGAGTTTAGCTATAGCTCAAATGATGGTGCTGGGATGTCTCAGAGATGTACAAGGTTTAACAGGACAGCCTTATGGGCAGCATGGCCCCCGCGCTGAAATCCGCCGGAAAAGTACATATAATCCCTATATTACCCCCTGTAGTTTCCATTTTCTTTTCCATTATCCCTATATAAACCCCAATATGTACCCTGATATACTATAATTGTTTCCATTTTCTTTTCCAGTATCCCAATACTACCCCAACATACCATCCCAATATTACCCCAATATAATATGGTAGTTTCCATTTTCTTTTCCATTATCCCACTACTACCCCAATATACTATAGTACATCTGCAGCTGCAGAATCTACAGCTCTGCCATGCGCTGCCAAGCCTGTGGCACCACCTATGGTCGCTGCGGCGCCTTGGATCCTTCGTCAGACTCCCCCCTCCTATATATATATATGTACATACATACATACATACATACATACATACATACATAGACATATATATATATACATATTGGGGTTATTTAGAGGTTATGTAGGGATAATGGAGAAGAAAATGGAAACTACCATATTATAGCATATTGTATTATACTATAGTATATTATGGTATATTACGGTGTATTAAATGGAGGTTGCTCAACTATCGCTCGCAGCTTGCGAAGTCCTTCGGCCAAGGTCGCCACTAGCAGGTGCCTTGCGCAGGACGGCATGAAGACATCACCAGCAAGCTATCGCCCAAGTACAGTACGAACGTCACTTGCACACACCCGACCAAGGCGCATTGCCCCTGATCTCCTCATGTAAAGCCTCGGTCGAAGAAAATCCTTCTGGAATGTCCTGCAGTCTGGGTTGCTTTCTGCACGTAGGGCCCATTGACTAGACTGTCCTGGTCTTCACATTCAGAGGTTGGTCTGTCCATCTCGCTCTCTGCCTCAGCAACGTCCTCCTCGCGTGGCTCAGGGCATGCAAAGCTGTATTGAGTGCTTCTCAGCCTCTGAAAAAGGCGTGAAGGTCAACAGATAAATCCAAGTGGTAGAGGCCAGATGCCAAATGCGCGCTGCAGACCAGTTGTCCTGGCTTTGGCTTTTGACCTCCAAGTGCTTCCTGAGATGCGCGAATGACGAAAACACCTGAAATTCCGCAGTGGGGCTGCAGAATCGTCCCTCCCTGCATGCAAGGCACTGAATCGCGTCATCGTTGAAGGGAAGCTTTTGCATTCCTTTGCCCTTCCGGCTTGATTTGGGCGCCATCGATGCGGCAATGGCAAGCACTGTCCAAATCAAACCTTCTACTAGCAGGATGGGTTTTCAGACCTTGTAAGCCTCTGAATCTACCCTTATGCGTTTCATCGCAGGTTCTTCATGGCGAGTCACAGGCCTGATCCCTTTGTGCTAAGTACAGTCTCTGCTTGGTGTTCTTTAGGTGGTTGGGTGCTGTTGCCAGAGGTTGCCAGTCTTGTTCATCATGCCCATGTGTCCAAGTGCGGCACTTTCGTAAGACAGCTGTTTGGATATACTAGTTGTTGTTTAACTTGCCAGCTGGCTAGAGCTCTAACTTGGCTACCAATTAGGAGGTCAGCTTATGTGTCTTGGGCCACAAAACAAGATTTAGAGTCCAGAAGCAGAAACAGCAAGAAGGGAAACAGTGGCAAGTCTGCTTTTTGCCACATGTAGGTTTGCCAGGATAAGGGATCAATTTTTTTGGCAGGCTATAGCATATTGGGGGGGAGGGTCCAAATCTATGGAAACTCCCACACAACTACAGCTCACCACCCATTCATAAATGCTATGAAAACATGTTTTTTTTCTTCAGCATTCAGGCAAGATCCAGCTGGGCAAGGCACCCGGAGCGCGGTGCCAATGTTCGCAGGGTTGGACGTGAGATAGCCTCTCGCCAGGCCGGATGAGGGGCGCTGCGTGGTTGAGGCACATTCTTCTTGCGATTACGACAAGGAGAACATCATCTTGGTGTCTGCTGGGGGCGACAGTATGGGAATATAATTTCAAGAATGCTAATCATATGGTGTGGGCTTACTCCTACTCTTCCAACCACGCCAAGGCCACGGCCCAAACGATCACTCCGAGCAAAGCTCACACGGTCGGCAAGGCTGCCGGAAACATGCGCCAGCACCTGAGCCAGTAAATGCAAAACACACTGGAAAACCTCTGCTCCCAGCATCAGCCAAGCAACGGCTGAGAGCTCCCGAAAGGCCGCCTGGACCTAAACCGAACAGGCAAGACACTGCCAGAGCACATCCCAAGTCCCTCCTAGGTGCCCGGCATCGCCACCCTGCCTCTGAGAAGTAGCTTTCAGGTGCTCCTGCAATCTGCAGCTGCAAGATGTAGACATGCACCGGTATACTGGACAACACTACTGCATGCAGACTATCACTTTTTTACCTCAGGGAAGGCTTCTTCACCAACCCCGTCCTCCTCGTTAATCCACAAGGTGAGGCTCTTGCGCTCATTCACAAAAACGCCTGTGCAGGGCCAGCGTGTTCTTTCTAAGCCCAGCACATGATCCGCCCCAACCGCTCGCATTGAAGCTTCGATGTTACAGACTTCCGAAGCTGTTGGAACTACCACCAGGCTTGTCATAATAATTTCGCTGATGGGCATGCATATCTTCATTACAGTCTTGATGCTCTTAACCCACGACTGATACTGCTTGAAAACAGTCTAGACTTTCAAATGCGGACTATGGGCCTCGTCCGTGTGGCCAGTGCCTTCCAGATCCGGTGCTTAGCACGGCTGGCGCATCTGGGTTGTGAAAGAGCAGGTAGTCGTCGGCAAGCATCTGGGGGGCTTCTCAAAACAGAATCCTTCCTTAGGGTCCCTAGTTCCTGCCTATGACGGGATTGTCATTAGGAGTCCGGGGTTTGGGATTTAGCATCTAATTGTCATCTGACGTGCGTTCAGTTCAGCCTGCCGTGAGGGGAGCTGCAATGCATGCAAATGCCTTCTCCTCCTCCAAAGTCATTCCATCTGGCTTGGATGGATAGGAGGACGAGCCCGCCAGGGGAAAGTAGGTGCCCTTCAAAGCACCTGCTCCAGCGTCACAGTGTCTACTACCCACACATCGCTTGGGACAACGGCGGCGCTTCGCGTGGATTCTACGGCCTTTTTTTACGTGTGTAGGCTCTGATCTGCTTGCCACTAGCACTAGCCTACATGTTCCTGTTGTGCAGAATGCCTAAGGTAGGCCGAGATTTTGTACAGTGGGGGAGCGATTCCCTCAACCCTCATGTTCCAACGCCTTCCATCTGCAGCGCTGCTCCCGTGATAATGTGTTCGACCTGACATGCTCTTGGCGATTTCCACAGCTAAAGGTTCTCCTTTGAGTCTCAGCTCCTAACCTGGGCCCCTACCTGTTTCTTGGGTCCCAACAACGGGCCATGGATTACATTTCTAGGGCTTTGTAGGGTACATACAGAATGGGTATACAAGGACCCCAAGGTTATGTGCCCATGCTAGTGGACCACAGTTGAAACCTTAGATGGAAAGCCTTTGTGTGAATTATGCTTATTTCGCTTATGTAGGGAGGACCCTATGTTGGTAAATGCCAAGCGGGTAAGATGGCACACGGTGCCTCTAATCGATGTTTCAAAAACACAGGGCCACCTCCATATCCAGTCTGAATACAAGAGGTCCCCGCATGTTTAAGCTTCAGAAAATAAGCGGAAGCAAATTCCGGAATACCCTGGCTTGTTAGAAGCATGCGTCCTGCCTCTTTTCGCGAACAAGAGACGGGACCCCACTCACTGGTACATCCAAAAAGCTCCCCTCAACACAAGGCCCGTTAGTCCCCTTCCTTGTATCGATACGTAAATTCTTGGCTTCATGGAAAAAATCACCAACCACACATCTATAGCCGTACATGATCATAATGAACCCCTGACATCCTTTAGGCCCCTGGTTTAGGGTTTAGAGTTTAGGGTTTAAGGTTTAAGGTTTAGAGCTTAGGGTTTAGGGAAATCCTGGCGCCTCCTGTCGCTGATCCCTTGTAGCGGCTGGTGGGAATGGGATCCCATCCAGATTCCTTGCAGACGGCATGGGCTAGAGAATGTTCACCAGGCAGTACCTTAAGCCTACTTGGTAGCTTCCCAAAATATGGGGACTCAACATAGACCCCAATATACCATAGTCCTTATTATCGGGACCCTCAAAAAAGACCCTAATTTCGGGAAACCCTAAACTCTAAACCTATATAACCTTATAACCCCTATACAACCCCTATATAAACACCTTTAAAGGTACACCTAAGTTTGAGAAACCCCTAAATACCTTGACATTAAAACAGATTCCGCAATTTCCATTTTGTTTTCCATTCTCCCAATATATCCCGACATAACCCCATATATCTCAATATATCCCAACATAACCCCACCCTAAACCCTAAACCCTAAACCCTTTCGAAATACCTTGACATCAAAACAGGAGAGCGGGTCTGTTCTACCTCACTACCGGCCAGCCTGGAAGCCGCAACTTTGCAAGAGATCACCTCAGCTTTCTCATGCAAATCGTAGGAAAACTCCTATGGTATATTGGGGCTATATAGGGGATATGGGGTTTAGGGGTTATATATAGGGGGTATATTGGAGTTATATTGAATTAATGGAGAAAAAAGGAGACTAATATAGTCTACTGGGGTTTTATTGCAACGAAGACAGGTCCAGTGTAGTTCCAAAGGCGAGGAGCATAGCCCTCCAAACCCTTTACCCTAAACCCTAAAGACTCCAAAGGCGAGGAGCATAGCCCTCTAAAGGCTCCGCCGACTCTGCAGTGAGAGTTCGGCGCCCAGGGCACTTTGCGTGAGCAACGGGCACCTGCGGACCGCGCTGCGCCAGAATCATCTTCTTAATATGTTACAGTAGTTCCAATATAATCCCACTATACTATAGCAGTTTCCATTTGATTTTCCATTACCTAATATGACCCCAATATACTATAGTGGTTTCCATGTTGTTTTCCATTCTCCCAAGATTATTATGACTTTCAATTTTCTTTCGCATTATCCCAGTATACCCCCTTGTAGCACTGGCTCCTGCCTTCCCATGACGACCTGCAATCAATTTGTCGAAGAGCGGCCTCAAATGAAACCGGGTAACAAGTTTGGACACTGCAGGCATGCTGGAGCTTTTTAGGGCCGCCCTGGCACGCGAAGACCTGGTAGCATTCTGCATCACCAGCAACCGCGCCAATTGATTTCAGAACCGGATGTCCCCGGTTGTCTATGCCTGCAGGCGTTCCTAAAGCAACGTCTACTCTGGGACTCTGGGAAGACAAGCTAACCCCAAGCCTGTCTTTATACACCGCGCCAAAGAGACACCTGGCTCACATCTTGCTGTAAACATGCCCTATGTCTAGAGCGCAGTTGTACGCTTTAAGACTGACAACCGTGGCCACATGACATGTGAACTCAACAGCCAAGTGTTCAAATACTGCCTATGCAGGAGGCATTCTTGCCCGACTGACGGCACTTTCACTCCTGTACTCAACTAAGGAGGGCGGGGCTGGGGTGGTTCAGGACTGCTTGTCGCACCTGAAGAGGTCCGGCGATCTTTGAGCTCCTGGTAAATCTCCGGATTTCCCTTGCAGGCCAGGCTAGACTCAGGATCCATCAAAACGAATTCCAGGGGTGCAAGTGGGAGATTCATTTTAAAAAAACAAGGACCCCTACGGTGGGGACGATACTATTGTTACTATGCATGAGGCCCCACCCTAAACCCTAAACTATAAACCAAGGAGTCTAGGTGGCAAAGCCACTCCCAGCCTTGAGGACATCGGCACACAGGCTACAGTGCCTCAGCACTGACTGAGACGATGCCGCAATTATGATGTGAAAGGCAACTTCTCTATGTCTCAAAACCGGGGTCTCCCTATTGACTCCCAATCAATTGGGATTCTCAGAAAATGACCCGGAAATTCATGCAAGGCTTCCAATGGTTGTTCCAATGGTTGAGGCTCATACTACTAGTGCGGATAGAATGGGGATCCCGGGACGCCTTCTCCTAGATACCAATATGGTAGTTTCCCAAAATAGGGGGACCCCAATATGGACCCCAAAATATTATAGTTCTGTATTATTGGGACCCCCCCCTAAACCCTATAACACCTATATAGCCCCTACAAACCCTTTAAAGGCACCCCTACTTTTGAGAAACCCCTAAATACCTTGAAATTTAAAACAGATTCAGTAGTTTCCATTTTATTTTCCATTACCCCAATATATCCCAATGCAACCCCAACATAATCAAAAAAAAATCCCCCTTGTTTGGGGAAACCCTAAACCATATGACCGTATATAACCCTATAACCCCTATATAACCCCCATAAACCCTTTAAAGGTACCCCTACTTTTGGGAAACACCTAAATACCTTGAAAGTGAAACAGATTCCGCAGTTTCCATGTTTCCATTATCCCTATATATCCCAATATAACCCCAAT
>CAJNIZ010045130.1:0-23271 GCA_905231905.1 Symbiodinium pilosum | reverse complement strand
TCCAAGTAGGGTCAAGTGTCCGGGGTTTCGGGTGGTGGTCCAAGGGGGGTAGGTAACCTAGTAATTCCAATTATTCCCTTATACTCCCTAAGCTTCCCTCAGGTTCTCCAAGGCTCCCTTGTAGCCTCCCCCCTTTGAACCCCCCCCGTTGAGGATCCTATAATAAACCCTATACCTTAAACTTTGCACCGACCTCCCCCCGCATGAGCTAGTTTAAATTTCTTCAAGACGGTTATATAGGGAATTATACACGAGACTTTCGTAGGTGTCATTATTAAGGAGGCTACTAGGAGTTTTTCACTATGGCTCACATGACCATTACAGCGCATATCGCCCCCTCTGAACAGGAGAGCAGTCTCGCATTGTTTGGTTTTCGTATCATTTTTTGTTTGGGGAAAGTCCTAAACCCTGGCCTTAAATTCTATGCCTTAATTCCTATAAATCCCATATCCTAAGCTTAAATACAAACACCCTACGTCCTAGACCATGTCAGCCCCAAATCCGTGACCCCCCGGTCGTGAACCCTACACCCTAGGGTTTAGGGGCTTAGGGTTTATGATCCCAAAGCGCTAAGACAAGCCAGCAAGACCAGTATTGTACATATTTTGGGGGCCCAGGAAAACCCTGAACCTAAAACCTGTATCCCTCAACTTCAAACCCTAAACACCCAGACTATGTTGCAGTTTCTCAAAATGACCCAATGCGTAAGAAGGACCCCTACCCTCAGGGTCCAAGGACCCAAATAATAGGGTTTTAGGGCCCAAATATTGTTCTATTAATGGTATTTGGGCCCTCACACCCTACTGTTTGGGTTCTTGGACCCTTAGGGCTATGATCCCCTCAGAGTCCCTACATGGAACTTCAGGTCCAGATCGAAGAAGAGGCTGTAAACGCATTCAGCGCTGCCTCCACAGAGCAAAAGGCCCTCCATGCCCTTCCTTTTCGGGTTTAGGGTTTAGGGTCCAAGAACTCAAGAGTTAATCATACAACTGCCTAAAACCTGTCCCACAACTACTATTACCAAAGTCCCAAGTATCTAATTCTTGGGTACAGGGACTCTCAGGGTGAAGGTATGTGATGATGCCAGTCTCTCAGGGTTACTGGAGTTTGGTTTTGGTTTTGGATTTAGTGTTCAGGTTCAGGGTGTTGGGACTTAGAGTTTCATGTGTATTCAGGCGAGAACCCAGAAGACTGAACCCACAACCCTTCACCCTAGGCCTTATTCCCCAATTATCCTAGATTCTAAGCTCTGTGGGCCCTATACCATGATCCCAAAACCAAAGCCCTAAGCCTATAAACTGGAAGCCCTAAACTCTCAATTAACCCTACATTCTAATCCGTAAGCCCTAAACCTATCCCCCGGACAATCGCCACTGATAAAGATTCGGAGAGTAAAGGCTGAGGACTATGCTCCACGGCCGCCAATTCTTGTCGGGGTTTAGGGGTCATGGAGTGTGGAGTTTAGGGTATAGGGTTTGGAGGTTTCAGGTTTAGGGTATAGAGCTTAGGGTTCAAGATTTAGGGGGTTTGGGCGTCTAAGGTTTAGAGTTTAGGGATTATTTAAGCATGTTCCGGGTTCAAGAGTTTGGGTTTACAGTCTCCCTTAAGTAGATAGAATTTGAGGTAGGTTTATGGGGATCTTATTATAATATACCCAAAACCGTGCTCTACCTGCTTAAGGGGGACTATAACAGTTTGGGGTTTAGGGCTTAGGGCTATGGATTGTCAGTCGAGTAGTATTTCATCTGGGGGTACCATGGTACCCAATTTAGAGTAAGATTATATCCTCCTGTCGGGATATAGTATTTCATATACGGAATATAATGTTGGTGTAAACCACCAAAAAAGCGCTACTCAGTTGGGGCAGTTAGACTTATATAGGGACTGGAGTCTCGAGTTAAGGGTTTAGGGTCTAGAGCTTTTGTGTACGGAAGTAAACTAGACCCTAGACCCTACCCTAAGGGTCCAAGGAACCAAATACGAGGGTTTTAGGGCCCAAATACCATGAATATTAAAGTATTTGGGCCGGAGGGCCCAGCTGAACGTCCAACTCTTTTCAGAGTTTTTCTTAGGAAGTTGGGGGATTGTGGTATAAAGTGTTAGGGTTGAGGGTTTCAAAGCTTAGGGGATTGTGGCATAAAGCCTCAATGGTTTCAGGCTTGTACCCCTAGGGTTGTACCCTTGGGTTTTGAGATCCTTTTAAGGGTCTGTAGGGACTACATTGGCTCATATACGGCCTAGATTAGCGCTACATTGGGGAAACCGTTTAGGGGCACGACCTTAGGGCTGCAACCCAGGAACCCTTGAAAGTCATGCAGGTGTTTGAGTATCAGCAGGTGTTGTACAGTCAAAGCTGTGCAGCCTGAACCTCAAAGCCTAATACCCTATATGCCTGAACTCAAAAAGCCCCTAGCCCTAACTCCCTCAAGCGTAAAACCCCTAAACGATATAAGTCCTAACCCTAAATCCTCGACCCAAAAACAAATACCCTAAAACCCTAAGACCAGCTGAATCCTATCTTCCGCTCGAGAGGGAAGCACCAACGATGACGACAATGACGAGCTCTCGAGCTTGACTTCGAGCGAGGCATCCGCAGTGCTTGTGAAGATAGGTTCGCTAGAGTTTAGGGTCTACAGGGCTTAGGGCTTATAGGAATGGGGTTTATAGGTTTAAGGGATCAGGGTTTCGGGATGAGGGTTGCAAGGGTTACGGGATTAGGGGATCTTTGCATTAGTGTTTTATTTAGGGATACTATGGTACCCACAAAACCTTATTGGGTCTAAGCCACAAAAAAAAAGCTACTCATGAAAAGATAAGTTGGCTGTTTAGGGTGTACGGTTCAGGGATGGGGTGAAGGGTATATAGTCTTTAGGGATTACGGTTTAGGGAGTAGGCTTCATACGGGTTTGGGGTTTAGGGGATCACGGTTTAGACGCTAGGGTTTGGGGACTAGCGTTTGAAGCTCCCTGAGTCCCTCCTGGTACCATTTTCCAATGGTTCATGTATGTAGGGTCTCCAGGATTTCGTTCATCAACAGTGGGCACGCTTAAATTTCAAGAAGTTGGCGGCTTCTAAACCCTAAATAAAGGGACTTAATGGGAACCCTAAACAGGGAACCCCAAGAACGTAGTAAGAATATAATGGAATATAATGACCCTGGTCGGTATATTCCTCTTATGTTCCTACTATATTCTTGGGGTTCCCTGTTTGGGGTTCCCATTTCTTCCCTTTTACTAAACCTCCGGATTTGAGGATTAGGTGTCTGGCTGTTAGTAGTATAACAACGCTAAAAGGAGTGCAAAAGAAAGTGGATACCGCTATGGTGCTTTGGGTTCAGGGCTTAGGAAGTATAGACCTAAACCCTAAACCCTAGGGTGTAGGATGGTGTAAGATTTGCAGATTAGGGTTATACGAGTGTCTAGGGTTTGAAAATAGAGTCTGTAGGGTTTAGGGTTTAGGGGTTTAGGGGTTTAGGGTTTAGGGTTTAGGGTTTAGTAGAGTTACAAGCCTTAAACCTAAACCCTAAACGTGCGTCTTCAAGAGGAGCCCTTCCAGCGCGCGCTGAGTGCCCTGCCGTGTCCTGAGCAGCCCCTCCCAGTGGAACGCACCTTCATCCAGAGTCTCGGCCAAGTGAATTTTGGGGATTCACCTTTAAGGGTCCAAGGACCCAAATAATAGGGTTTTAGGGCCTAACTACTATAATGTACATGGTATTTGGGCCCTAAAGCCCTATTATTTGGGCCCTTGGACCCTTGGGGTCAGGTATAGGCCAAGTGCAGTTTCGGGTGTAGGGTTTAGATTCTCGGCCTGATTTGTTGGTTGAGGGCTTCACGTGTTCCTGCAACGTTCCTCCTATATACTTTAGCCCTAGACTCTAAACCCTAAACTACCTCCCGAACATTTTTGCTTAAAGGGCCAAGTGCGGTATAGACTAGGAATGTGAAGGTCCCAGGATCAACAGCGCCCTACCTCTACATACCCTTGGAATTCTGGGGTTTCAGGGCTTACGCGTTTAAGGTGTCGGACTTCAGGTCTAGCGTTTTGGGGCTCCAGGGCAAAACCCTAAACCCTAAACTCTGCTTCACGCCGGGCACCCCGCCCCCTACCGCTATTAGACATTAAGGGTACCTTAATCTACCCTTAGTAGGGTCCCAATAGGGAATCTTAGGGTCTCATAGCCTATAGTGGTACCTGTAAACCTTATAAGCCTCAGGTTTGGGGTTGAGGGTTTAGGGATTCGGGTCTTTCAGGGTTTAGGGACGAGCTTTCTAACTGCGGATAATACATAGTTTCGCGCTTCTTCAAATCTCAAAAAGCCTGACTTATGCGGAAGTAATTTCAACTCATGAAGAAAGCTCTGCTCTGTCTTAAGGTTTAGGGTTGAGAGTTTAGGGTTGAGGGTTGAGGGTTTAGGGTTAGAGCTTGGGGATCAGGTAACAGACTCTGGTAGCCTCTCAGCGCCCAAGACCTAAACCCTACATCCTAAACCCTGAACTTGAACAGCTTAAGATGGTTGTCTATATAGGACATGGTACCAGGCTGTCCTTTTTTCAGCATGGACGTCGTCCTAGCTTGCCCAGCTAAGCCCTAATTCCTGAACTCTTAGCTTTGAAGCAGCATACACCCAATCCCCTTCAACCCTACACCCTTGACCACCCTAAATCGAACCCTAAACTCTAAAACCCTACAAGCCCGAAAGCCCTCAACCCTAAAACCTTGAACACTAAACCCTAAAACCCTAAACCTTGCCTAAGGTTCAGCAACAAGGCTTTCATCCATCGTCGACGTTCCCGCTCTGTTTGAAAGGCGTGCCGGATGTAAGCTGTTCCAAGAAGAGCATGGGTCATATCCATTTCCCGCTGTAGTTATTATTCTCAATATTACGACTGGTTCGTAAACTCCGTGCCTGATGTCGAGCTGAAAGCCATTACCAATGTTATGGTCGTAGATGATGGTGGAAATTACAAGGCCCCTTCATTCCATAATCCCTAAACCCCAAACCTGATCATCCCTTGCATTCGGTAGTGGTTAAGAGCTCCCACTATGGGCTATTAGACCCTAAAAATTCCCTATTAGGACCTTATTAAGGGTAGATTCAGGTACCCTTTTGGTATAATTCCTCTAAACCCTAAACCCTAAACAGATTAAGGTACCCTTTTTTGGTATAATCCCTCTAAACCCTAAACCCTAAACAGATTGCGGTACCCTTAAGGTCTAAAAGCCCATAGAGCTTTGGGCCGTGGGCCCTGTAACAGCGTCCTCCGACTCGAGCCACCTGTCGTGCCCGCTGAAGAGGTGGTGGGACTTACTGCGGCTTGAGTTTCTTGGGGGTTTAGAGTGTAGAGGGTCTAGGGTTTTAAGGTTTAGGATTTAGGGTTTAGGGTTGAGGGTTTAGGATTTAAAGGTTTAGGGTTTAGGGTGGGGGTTGGAGAGTTGGAGTTATGAAAGTCCTCTTCTTATTCAAGAGGTAGTGGATGTTTCTGCGATTTGGGCTTCCCTTGGGAAGAAGGCATTCAGTAAGTAGGTTCCGTAGGGAGGTATGAGCGGGCCAACCCCAATTAATTATGGGACCCTAAACCCTAAAACCCTAAACCCTTTGATAACCTAATTTCCAAATCCCCCGAGCCTTCAAGTAGAGCATAACTAAAGTACAGTTTGCGACTCAACCCGAAATCCTAAACCCTCAACGGCATGGAACCCCTGAACCGAGGGTTCCCCTTCATCATGGATGTCCTAGCTTGTTAGGGTTTAGGGTTTAAGGGTTTAGGGTTTAGGGTTTAGGTGTTTTAAGCACACATGCGAAATCCAACAAGGAAGGACATACAGGGCCCAGGAAGGGAAACTTCGGGCAGTCTAACCCAGGCCCTTGGACGGGTTTGAAAAGTAGATGCCCTTGTAGGGCTCCTGTAAAATAAATTATTTACTTCGATCAACCCCACCCTAAAGCCGTTATTGCACAAGAAGTGCAATTAACGTTTCCAGGGATACTTTACGGTTGGGCAGTGTAAGGATACTCTGCGGTTGGGCACTGCAGGGATTTTGCGGTTGGGCACTGCAGGGATATTCCTTGGTTGGGCACTGCAGGGTTACTTGGTGGTTGGGCACTGCAGGGATACTTTGCGGTTGGTCACTAAAGTCGGCTTCCAGTCGGGCGAGGACAACATCTACTTTAAAATCCAACAACCCCACTGCGAGGGTGGGGAATAACCCAATAGCCGGGTTCAGGGTTTGGGGGGTCGAATAGTAGAAAGATGATGTACTGCAATGGGGGTTCTGCTTTCTAGAGCTTCCAGGGGTCTCGGAAAGTTCAGGCTTAGGTGTTGTGTGGCCTTGGGGCTACAGATTCTCAACTGCAAGGCCTGCCACTCTTAGAACAATTGTGCAATTGCCTGCCCGAGCGGCCTTCTTGCCGGCCACTAAAGGCTAAGCCCTAAACCCTAAACCCTAAACCTAAACCCTAAACCCTAAACCCTAAACCCACTAAGCCCTATGAGAATTACAGAAGACTTTTGGTGTGGGGGCTGATACTGGATCAATGCTGGGGATCCTGTATTTTTTGGGTTTAGGGTTTAGGGTTTAGGGTCCTTATATTTCTGTAGAAAAGGATCCTTTTTTCTTCCTCGGGTAATGTGGGCTAAGCATAGTTTTGGATCATTTGTGGTCCATATATAGGAGTTTCCGACAACACGCGTACCCCTACCGTACAGTCTTCGTCAGCGATACTCGTCACCTTCAACCTTAAATGAGGGTCCTCGTAGCGGTCACCAAAATCCTTTTACTAGTAGATCGGAATCCGGCAACATGTTGAGGACTGCGTGAGGGTGAGGTTCAATCTCCATGAGGATCTGCGCCTGCAAGAGCTACGCTAAATCGGGAAAATGTTCTTTCTACCTGATTCTGCGTGGTTTTAGGGGTTTAGGGTTTCAAGTGAGGTAAGTTTAAAAGATAAGGGGGATTGTTGCAAGGAGTCTTTTGGGGATCTCCTCAACTTTCTCTCTTTTTGTTGCCTTTTGTACGGCCTTTGTAACGGAATTCTTCTCAAAGACGGAAATCTAATCAGAATTACGGATCTGCTCGTCATTCAGAACTGGGTTAGCTGAAAATATAGACGTAGACTTCATGTTTGAATTGAACTATGTAAGTAATCAGGGCGAATGAGCCTACCAGCTAGTATGAACTACATATTTCGAACGAATCAGTTAGTTCCATGCATTTGATTCAGTCGAACTATGGACTGCTTCTGTTTCGCTACTTCATGGAAGTAAGTGAGTCGAATTCATTGATTCATTTCCATCCTTTGACAATTATAGGCTTGCCTTGATACTAGGGTTTAGGGTTGAGGGTTTAGGGTTCTAATTCTTGCGTTATGAAACCCTCAGGATAAATAGTTTATAAGGCCACAGAATACCTGCTATTCGAACAGGGCCGATGGAGCCATACGTTTGAATCTATACATAAGCCCTAAACACTAAACCCTAAACCCTAAACCCTATGGTCAATCGGTTCCCTCACTGTGAGAAAGCCTCAAATGGCTGGCTTTGATGTGCTGTGACGGCGCCCGCTCTCGATGGCAAGCTATCCACAGCCGATGTGCGGTCCCAGGCTTAGGACAGTTTACCCTGAGGCTCGAAGGACTCATATTTTGACAGACCATACTATCAAAGGCTTTGGGCTGTTTTGAGCCTTAATTAGGGGTAGAGTTTAGGTTGTAGGGTCTAGGGCCTAAGGTTTGTGTGAACCCATGTAGGTGCTGCTTCTGATGGGACAAGCAAACCAGATGGTGCAATGGTGGATAGAGTTTCAGGCATTTCCTGCCTTGTCTGTCTTCTCCCTAAGGGTCCATGTAGCTATATGGTACATACTTGGGCCTTGAAGGGGCAATATATGTGTGTGTATATATATATATATATACATACATGGGTGGGAACCCTTTTGGGGCCTGAGTATACATTATAACCCCACCCCTAATTCACCCCTAAAGCCCAAACACTAAATTTAGTAAGATAAATACGTAAGAAAATAAAGAGAGAGAGCGAGAGATATACATACATATATACACACATATATATATAAATATTTGCCTACATGGACCCTTTGGGTCCGTAAGGTTGTGCAGACCTTCGTGCGCCTGCGTCCGTCCTACGCACGGACATGGTTCGCTAGCAAAGCTGTCGCGGCTCTTGTTTCAGTCTGCCTGCCGTAGCCTTTCTTAAGCTGGTTATATAGGTTGTATAGACCTTTCAGGCGGTATATGCTAGGAGAGTGTTGTTCAATGAAACAGGAGTTTCCAAAAGAAGGGGTGCTGAAATGGCCCCTGATTTCTGGAAATCCTTCACAAGGTGCGCGAGGCATTTGCTACCTGTGTAAGGTTGTGCAGACCTTATTCAGAGTCTGGGCCGTCCTATGCACGGTCACAGAACTCTTCGACTTCCATCTACTGCAAGGACCTTGGAGAAGTACCAGTAGAATGGTCGTAGGTTTCTTGTAGGTTTCTGGCAAAAACTCGTAGGGTACCTCAAGTAGACCTGACAGTCGGCGATTTTTTCAGGCCCCTTCATTCTCCACAATGTTGCATGTTTCCGTTCGATTCACCATTACCATTGGCTACGCAAGGCCCAGCCCCAAGCCTCTAAGACCTAAACGCTGAAAGCTGAACAGGCTTCTACACTATGCAATTGGAGGTGGCAGCCTCCTTGGCGTTTAGTATGGCGAGGGGGGATGGAAAAGAAGATGGAAGCTAATAGAGTGCTTAAAGCTAGAGTTTCGGGTGCTTAGTTGGGCAGTTTGATGCCGTTTTCATGTCTGCTTCTTACGAGCAGAGCTACAACAAGAAGCTGGGAGAAGTGGTCGCTGCGACAATTGTTACAGTAACAGCTGTACATCGGAGAACGTCACACTGCAAATTTCATGAGCCATCACACGATTCCATGACTTGCTTTAATCATTTGCGGATGGAATGGTTGAAGCCGAAGCTGTTTCCTATAGTACACGGGTTACTCTAGGTAGTAAGGTCCAAGTACCGAATCATCATATACTCCGCCAAAGCCTGTACGACAAGTACTATCCCAAAGTCCATTACCTAGTTATTGGGTCCACGGACTCTGAACTCTCACCCGAAACCTTAACTCCTAGACCCTAACCTGTAAGCCCAGGACCCTCTGGGTAGTCTTGGGTAGGCTGCTGATCGGAACTTATCAGGGGTTGGCCGACCACTCGGAACGATGCAGTTTCTGATGGTAGATACTTACCCTGAGGGTCCATGTACCCAATATTTAGGTACTTGGGATTTGGGTAATAGTAATTTTAGTATAGGTTTTGGGTAAGTATATGATAATCGGTTGCGAGCTTGAGTTTGTTGTGACGCTCGGGCTCAGGTCACGTGAACTACGGTCTAGGTTCCTTAAAGGCGGGTTATATAGGGGATAATATAGGGGAGCATCATAGGGGTTAGGAAGGGGGATACTAGGAGTTTAGATTATAGGTCATTTGCTGGAACCTGTAGCGTTGAACCACCTGAGACGCGGTTCGGGTTTACAGGTGTAATTAGGCTCGAAGTGATTTGTAATTTGCGTTGCCCTATATTCTTATATATTCCGTTTATAGCCGTCAAAAATCATGTTTGCAGGGTCCCCAAATGTACCTATAGTTCAGGGTTGCAGGTTTAAGGAAGTCTCAAGCCCCCTGACCCTTACAAAGCTTTAAGTAAACTCTGACCCTAAAGCAATGGAAGTCCGCTTCACGAAACCGCCTTTACCGTTCTCTGTGATCTGCCCAGAGAGCATACAAACCTAAGCATAACCTGCCGGAAGACAGACTCTGCGGAGAAGGTCATGGGACTTAGCGGTTTAGGGCTTACATTTAGCTGGGCTTCTGGCCCTACTTATACTCCCCCACTGCGAAGCTCCAGGAGCCGCCAAGTTCGTTCTGGGGGTCGGCTACAAGCGGGTTTAGGGTTTAGGGTTGATGTTTCATGTTCCCTATGAAAACCCTAAAGCCTAAACCCTAAAGGGCTTGTATTTACCATGGCCCCCTCTTTGAAAAAACTCCCAACCACCTCATAGCAGGGAGTCTTTCACATTTGGGGGGTGGGGTGTCCCATAATGGGGGTTTCCCAAGATTAGGGGGACCTATTTGCGTGTGCTTGACTCACCTAATAAGGAATACAGCATTTTGGGATTTATATTGCAGGGTGCGGGGTTTGGGCGGTCACTGCCTTTAGGGTTTAGGGCTTATAGGGCTTAGGGTTTAGGGTTTGGTTAAGGGAGGTATTGAAACAAACCTGTGTTTAAGTTCCGATGTCATCTCAGTTTGCAGTTCATCTTCTATTGTTCGATGTGACTCTCCAATACTGGGATAATAGCATCCTACCTATGTCACTGCCACACATGATTCAGAGGCCATTTAAAGATATACGCATGTGGCAGCAAATATTAACCCTCAACCCTACGCCGTGAGGAAAACCCTAGACCCTTGACCCCAAACCCCAAACCCCTAAACCCTTGATCCTAAACCGTACACGCATGGGGCAGTGGACACAGCAGGGTAGTTGGCCGGCAGCAGATGGAACAGAGACGGCAGTTTCGGATGGGGATGGACTTGTGAAACCCTAGCTCTAAACGGGGCTACGTTGAGTACCACAAGTCCTGCATTACCAAGGTTAAGGGTTCAGGGATACTACCCCCACATAATGGAGAATCAAACGTAAAAGCACGTGCAAAATCAAACGGCACCATGGATCATATAGGGGCTTAGAGGGTTGTTCCACAATCGTGCATGATCTTAGGCAACTTACATCTCGGGAGTTTTTGGTACAATAGCAGATCAAGGACCTCAGGATTTAAACCCTACCCTACGGGTCCAAGTACCTAATAATCATATACTTACCCAGAACCTACACTATAATTACTATTACCCAAATCCCAAGTACCTAAATATTGGCTACATGGACCCTTAGGGCTAAACCCAATTAGCATCAACAGCAGCGGTGTTGGGTTCTGATGTTCCAGGGGTTTAGTGTTTGGACTGGTTCCTCGTCTTGTCATAGATGCGCGTGCCATCAGTGGCTTAAGTCTGATATGTATATGTATCGTTTTTAACGGGCTTATTGTTGTAAAGTAGCAGCCTTACATCATCCGCAACCCATATGCCAGATTTCCTGAGAACTGGAGGGCAAGTGCGCTTGAGATTCTCGAGGTCCTGCGGAGTTTTGTTCATCAACAGTTCGGGCTGGTGCTCTACGGGCGGCTTAAACCCTAAATCTTGAAAACCCAAAACCCTAAACCTGTTGCGGGAGTGTAGATCAGACCACCAACATGGCAAAGGTCGCAAGTCGGAAGCTTTCTGACCAAAGTCTATGATCATTGTAGGTGTATGGTTTAGGGTGTATTGTAGGGGTTAAAGTTCAGGGTGTAGGGTTAAGGCTTGAAGTACCCTTTGAGTGCAGGCATCCTACACTTCACATGTCCAATGGCTCCTCCATGCTTTGACCTGGCAATTTGTTACAAGATGTGCATGTGCCGACATCAAAGATCATAGGTCATTGGTGAGGCTCCTATGGGAACGTTGTAGGAATACACCATAAAGTAGGTTCAGGACTGCAGTCATGGCCAGCATACTTGTCCAGCTCCTAACCTTTGATTTTCTTGGGTGGTGAATGTTGGTGCATGGCCCAATATAGGAAATCAGGTTAACAGTTGAGACAACCCACGATGCTGGACATCTGAGACATCTTGGGGAGAATGCGGCGGGGCTGAATTTGCATACGGTGCAACAGATCCATCCTCAACCCTACTCACTCTCAACGCCCTGTGCAAAACCACTTGTGGGCAGTTGAGCTCGAACCCCTCAATACTGAACCGTAGTCCGTAAAACCCGCCTAAAACTCAAAATGTGTAAAAGGATTGTCCCAAACCTTTCAAACGGCCCAAAAGGCCTTCATTTGAGATACCTTAGGGGATCAGCAAAGCCTTGAAAAAAACCTTAAACTCCAAACCTTAAGCCCTATAGCCCTTACATCGGCACATGTGCAAAATCGCGACAGTTTGAGGCGCAGGCTATGACGGGGAGCCTGGTCATGGGGTTGTGGGGCTTCCCCCAAGTGAGCCATAATCTAGTTGTTTAGGGGAAGTGGGGGTATATAGGGTTTAAGGTTCAGGGTTTAGGATTTGAACTCCTTAAAGTGGGGTTATATGGGGGATTAGATAGGGGAGTATTGTAGGGGTTATAGAGGGGGATACCAGGAGTTTAGATTATAGCTCAAGTAATGTAGAGGCCTCAAGGGTTTTAGGGTTTAGGGTATTTGGGTTGAGGGAAAAATTACTAGGGTTTAGTCCCTTCAAGGGCTCGGGGTTCTTAGTATAGGGCATCTGTAGCGTTTGGGGTTTGGGGTGTAAGGAAGAGTCTCCAATCTTAAGGTTCTAGATTGGAAATATTATAGTCCCCTTAAGTAGATAGAATATGGCTTTGGGTAGAATATTATATAATAAGATCCCCATATACCCCATATTCTGTGTACTTAAGGGGGACTATAACCCAACAATGGAGAATCAAATGCAAAAGAAATGGACAACGACATGGAAACTGGTGTCGGCAAGCCGAAGCCCCACACGCTAAACCCCAAACCCTAGACCCTAAACCCTAAACCCTAAAGCCTAATTCCCTGATAGCTGTATATATGGACCCTCTGGTTCTGTACTAGGAAGTAGTAGTACGGTTTCGGTTAGCATCCCTTATATAGGTACTTAGGACCCTTTGAGAATGTGAAGCTTTACACCGGAAGGCTGCAAGGGTTCAGGGTTGAGTGTTTTTGACTCCTTTTCCTTTCAAACTATCACTTGAAACCCTAAACCCTAAGGGTACCTTTTAATCACATACCTACCCAAAACCTGTACTATAATTACTATTACCCTAAACCCAAGTACCTAATTATTGGGTACTTGGACCCTCTGGGTAAACCCTAAGCCCACTTCTCCCCATGCCCCACAGCTGCCACCCAGTGCCTTGGCAAAGAGTCGCTAGCTTTCGACCCGCTCCAGCTTGAGCGCCCTTGGCGCCGGCGACGTTTCTGCCTTCTCCTTCAGCTGCCCTACTTTGAAGGGCCCTGCAGGTAGATAAGACACCACATCCCCTTCGCGACCCCCGCAGAACCCTCTAGCAATCTATAGTAGGTTCCCTAAACCCTGGTGTTTAAACCCAAAATCCTAACTCCTGAGCCCTAAGCTTTAGGCCCACGAGCAACACCCGTTTAGAGGATTTTAGGGTAAAGGGTTTAGGGCAAATGAGGACATACAATATTTCTTATGTAACCCACAACCCACAGGCTCCCTACATGGCGCTTATATAGCTCCATGCAAATTCCCATGAATAACTGCCCTCCCGAAATTGCCCTTGACCCGGACCCTGATACATTTGCAAGTCAATTTGCCTAGCGTCCATAGTGCTTCCCTCATATCGAATACTGTGGGGACCAAATACTTCCCTAAACTCTAAACCCTAAACCCTAGACCAAAAAGAGAACCGAATACACCACCTATGGTCCCCGCCTGGGTGGTATGTTATCTGGAGATACTGTATATGGTACCCATTTTAGAGTAGCTCATATCCTCCTCTTGGGTAGAAGTATAGTATTATTATCTACAGAAATATACCCTTACTCGGTTCAACGACCCCCAAAAAGGGCTACTCATCTATCTCCCGGGCAGAACCCCAAACCCCAAACCCTAAACCCTAAACCCCAAACCTTAAACCCTAAACCTTAAACCCTAAACCCTAAATTCTAAACGGCGCAGCACTGCTAGTCCAACGACTTGACATGCACTCACCCAGAGGGTCCACATATACAACCGTTAAGGAATTGGGACCCCAAATCCTGCTATAGTATAGCATTTTGGAGCCTGATTCCCTACTAGTTGTATATACGGACCCTCTGGGTCAGGCAGGTCAGAACCGCACATAAGCCCAAATGGGATTGGTAGGCCTTCGTAGAGTATGTGTGTAGTAGGTTAGGTGTTAGGGTTTAGGGTTTGGGGTTTGGGGTTTAGGGTGTATGAGTACCCTGTAGCCTTATGCCCCTGAAGGGTTCCAATACCCCAAAAATTGAGCACCAGGTTCCAACGAGCCTGCCAGATGAAGATGCTTAGGACGTGAACCCTGCTCGTTCGGGACTTGGACCCTCAGGGTCTTGGAGCAGGAAAAATTTGAACCGTACATCGTAAACACCTATGAAGGATTTGTAATAACTCCTATTTCCTTTTGACGGTAATGGTGAACTGCTGAAGGCAAACTCCTAATTTTATTGGTTCTAAACGTTCTAGCCCTAAGGGTCCAAGTACCCAAGAACCATATACATAATACTAAATCATTACTTACCAAAATCCCAAGTACATACTTATTGGGTACTTGGACCCTTAGGGTGGAGGGTCTAGGCCAGCTGTGAACTGGGGAAGACATTCGATGATTGCTTCATCTGCAGAACTCTGCACCTATGCTGCAGGGTCTTGCACAAGAATGCATGAGCTAGCAGAGGTCAAATTTGGATCTTTGTTGCTTGAAGGTTGTGTATGGATATGCATGCCTACAATGACATATATGAGCCATAGTCTAAGCTCCCAGTATCCCCCTTAAATCCCCTTAGAAACCTCCATAGTGGTTCCAAACATAATCCCCTAGGTAAACCCCTTTAAGGAGTTGGAACTATAGCTCATATAGGGTGGGGAACCTTGAGTCCCATGTAGAACCTACTTACTAAGTCTACCTGTGCCTTCGAGTAGACTATACCCTAAACCCTAAAACCCTAAACCCTAAACCCTAGCCCTGGTCTAGGCATTCGGGCCCTACAGCAGCTCATGAGGCTTGAGATGCGTGGTGCTGATGGCACAGCTGAGGGCTCAACTTGAATTTGAGCTACAATAGTCTAAACTCCCAGTATCCCCCTAAACAATCCTTATTGCAAGAGACCTTGTTACGTGGTCATGCTGGACGACCTTATTACTTGGTCATGCTGAACGACCTTATTACTTGTGGCCATCCCTTACCCGCCCCTACCCTGACAAACAGAGTGCGGGGTGGGGTAAGAACGCACGCCGGCAAGGCGCCTTAAGGGCTGCAGCTCTTACTGCACTTATAATACTCCCCTACATAATCCGCTTTATAGCTCCATTTAAGGAGCTTAAACCACATTGTTGTTTGCGGGATCTATCTCTTGAGCTACTCTCTACCAAGCCTCTAAACTGCTAGAGCCTTACTCCCTGAGCCGCTATACTCTGCCCTTAAAGCCCTCACCCGGAAAGGTTTAGGGCCTACAGCTCTAAACCTTTCAACCCCCTAAATCCTAAGCTTTCACTGCTAATTTTGGGATCCTTATCCGTAGTGCTGGCTTACCGCTGGCCTAGACGTTATGGAGCTCGCCTTTTGTAAAGGGGCTAAGGGTTTAGGACTTGGGGTTCCTACCCAGAGGGTCAAAGTACCCAATAATTAGGTACTTAGGGCTTTGGCAATAGTAATTATAGTACAGGTTTTGGGGAAGTATATGAATATTTCGTACTTGGACACTTGGGTTATATTCCTTTCTTGAGGGGGCTATGGGGTTGAGGGTTTAGGATTGAGGGCATGAGGTTTATGGATTATATCCTCTGTTTTCGTGGTGCCCAGAGGGCCGGAGTAGACAATTATTGGGTTTAGGGTTTGGGGGTTAGGGTTTCAGCCTCCGGAGTTTTGGTACTAGCAATGGTAGTACTGCTTCTTTGGATGAGTATATGGTTCTTAGATACGTGGGCCTCAGGGTTATGTAGCCCCTAATCCCTAAGCCCCCCACAAAAGGGGTCAGGGCCTATGGCCCATACCCCTGAACCCTCAACCCTAAACCCTGAACCCAAAATCCTAAACCTTAAAAACCCTAAAAGCCTAATCTGTATGGATGCAGGAAACCCTACGCCAATTAGGATCCCGTCGGCTGCGATTTTAAGCTTTAGGGTTTCGGGTTTAGGGCTCATGTCTATAAGCTTCAGGGTTTCCAACCTGGTTTCAAGGTCTGTGCACAGGTTTTAGGGTGCTAGGGGTGATTCCGCTGACGAGTCTTGTGTCGATCGCATATTGGGCCGAGTAACGGCCGAATTAAACCCTAAAACCCAAAAGGCCCGAACTAAACCCTGAAACCGCAAACACTTAAACGACACCCCAAACACTAGATCTTGAATCCGATAGCACTAAGCTGACTTTCCGGCTCTCAGGGAATGAAGTACTGGATTCCCTATTAGAATCTTCCTGAAGCCCTGCAATGCCGCGACAAGAAATATTCCAAATATGGTGCCATGATTTAGGGTTTAGGGTTTAGTGTTTGGAGGAGCATCTATTATTTGGGGAAGAGCCTTCAGAGCAGGGGCAGGGGATATATCCCACCATACCCCATGTGGTAATAGTAACCCAACCCGTCATTCCGTAGCGAAAGAAACAAGAACAGTAGGCCCATGAAAGTCATAGCACACCAGCCCTCGATGTCCAGCGCCCACGTGTCAGCACTGACGAGGAAGTCTGTCAGAAATCCAAACACCATGGGAACAAGCTACAAGAGCACGTCTTCACATTTAGCATTGTAGTATCTCGAATGGGGATGCTACTACACGCTGCGAAAGAAGTAGGATTATATCCTCTATTGGGCATAGTATTTCATGTGAAAAATGTCCTGTAGCCATATACTTTGTCCAACCACCAAGAAACCATTCAAACAAAGATATTCGACTTCCCTTCCTTGTAGAAATTGGCACGAAGTTAGGCTGCATGTAGAAACCTGAAGCCTAAGGACGCAAGTACCCAAGACTTAGGTACTTGGGATTTTGGTAATAGTAATTGTATGTAGCACAGGGTTTGGGTAAGTATATGGTTATTAAGAACTTGGACCCTTGGGGAAGAATTGTAGACATTGGTCCCCCTGTGTCTTCTTACTATTCGAATATATAGTAGATGCTGTAAGAAGGCTTTTGGTGTTGATGGACTTCGGGAAACGAAGTGCGCTTCCGTCTTGGCCGGAGAATGCAAAAGATTTTTTTTTTGTGTCCGAATCTTTCGTTCGATGCAAAAAATCCTGCATGACTTTAGCTACCTGATACTTTGGAATCACGGTCATGCAGTTTAGGGTTTAGGGTTTAAACCCTAACCCCTAAACCCTGAGTATCCACGCTCGCTTCTACAGCCTTGTAGACTTAGGACCCAAAGTCCCAGCGGACAGTACTTACCCTATGGCAAAGTATTTGTAGTCTTAAGACGCGGCACTCACGCATATTCCCCCAAAAAACATGCGGAACCCCATACCGGCACTTTCTCTACGAGCTACAGCCTAGACTCCTTTAAAATCCAAGTAGCCACCTTAATAACGGCTATACTAGTCCCCTATATAATGCCCTATATAGCCCCCCTTCAGGAGTTTAGACCCTAAAACCCTAAACCCTAAACCCTATATTATATAATGCCCTATATTATAAACCCCCTCCTTTAAGGAGTTTAGGATACCCTAAGGGTCCAAGGACCCAAATAATAAGGTTTTAGGGCCCAAATACCATAATATTAATGGTATTTGGGCCCCTAAAACCCTACTATTTGGGTCCTTGGACCCTTCACCCCTAAACCCTAAACCCTAAAACCTTTAATTAGTTTAGGATATAGTTCATATGAGGACAGAAGTCTCGGGCTTTGGTTCGGGGGAGCTCAGACCTTGTCCAAGCAGTACCCCGCTGCCTAAGATGGCCATGGCACCGTTTCAGGGGCGATTGAATTGATAGGGTTTAGGGGTTTAGGGTTTAGGTTTTAGGGGTTTAGGGTTTAGGGGTTTAGGATGGTTTAGGGTTGGATGGTTTAGGGTTTAGGGTTTAGGGGTTTAGGGTTTAGGGTTTAGGGCATGAAGGTCAGATGATGTCAGTATGCTGCTAGGGCTCAGGTGTTAGGGTTTAGGGGGAATGGTCACTGGGGACCTTATATAAGCCTACAAGTAACTCCGCTCCTGGAAGACCAGGGTAGATTCTAGACCGGTCTCCAGCGTTTTGGGCTCACAAATGTCAGCCAAGTTTCCTTCATGCGCGCACCAAGAGGTCCCTGAAATCATCTCGCGGACACGTACAGCGCATTGTATCTTTTGGGGGCCGCTCATCGCTACCAGTGGAGAACTTTTGAATACTGCGCTGCGTCATCATGCCCTAAACTCCCGTGAGCTCTTGCATGGAAGAAAACTTGCGCCAAGTCCTGGAATCGTGAATCTCTCGGTATTCTACTTTGCGCAAGCAGCTGTCCTGTCCGCGTCTTGCCAACCCGCAAGCGCCCCATTTCATGGTTCGGTTTGAGATTTAGGGTTTAGGGTTTAGGGTCTGTTTCTGGGTTCAGATTTGTAGAAGTATTCCTTTCTGGGGATAGCTGTGCCCGCTGAGAAAGTCCTTGAAGTATATCTCGGACTCGGGCCTGCGAGCTGCATGGCGAGCATGGACTTCTCGGCGGCCGCGGAAGCATCCAGTCTGTCCGGAAGGACCAGGCGGGTCGGAGTTTTTAGACAAGGTTGTTTAGGGTTTAGGGTTTAGGGTTTAGGGTTACCTGGACCCCCAAAAAGTATGGAGAAGAAAGGTTTTTCTGGACTCTTTTGAACATGAGTTCTGGGCCACCCTAAGCCCTTATAATCCCCCTTAAGTAGATAGAATATGGCTTTGGGTATACAGTAATAAGTTCCCCATATATCCAATATTCTATCTACTTAAGGGGGACTATAAACCCTAAATCCCAAACAGTCGTTTCCATTTTCTTTTTCATTATCCCTATATAACCCCAATAAAACCCTAATATTCTATCTACTTAAGGGGGACTCTAACCCCTAAAGCCTAAGCCCTGAACCCTAAAGCTCTTGACCCTGTGTTTTACCGACCCTGGGGTCCATTTTAAGGCTTCCGGCTTGGTAGGAAGGTTCTTGGACAGAACAGGGCTTACATGTTTTTTGAAGGGTTTACGTAAGGGTTTAGGGTTTAGGGTTTAGGGGTGAAGGGTCAAAGGACCCAAATAACTGGGTTTTAGGGCCCAAATACCATTAATACTATGGTATTTGGTTTCCTAAACCCGTATTATTTGGGTCCTTGGACCCTTAGGGAGTCTTTTGAAGAGTTTATAGGTCGGCGCGGTTTAGGGTTTAGGGTAGGTTTATGGTAGGGTTTTATGGTGTAGGTCTTTGGGTTTCCAGCGTCGGGCTGGGGAGTTCAGGGTTTCGGGTAGCAGTGCGACATCTTTTGTCAAAGGTATCGGGTTTCGGCCTGTGGGGTTTGCGCATTAGAGTGTATTTGCTGTGGCTGTAGCCTAATGCCTGCTGTTGGATTTTTGAGGTATTACCATGCAGAGTCTTCAACTACGGTGCTTAGCTTGGATAGAATGGCTACATAAGAGGCTACCATCATTGGATTGCAATTTTTGTGCTTGTGCATGAATTTCTGACTGTACTTCAGTAGAAAGACAAAGTTTTGTATGCGTTGCAGTAGAGCCCTGATAGCCCTTTAACCCTGACATATGGTACTGTCAGGGATTGAAGGCATGCGTAAGTATGTAAAATCAACCCAAGGCCAGGCTCATATGCAATTACTTCGTACCTCAAAAACACCCTAAACCCTAAACCCCTAAACCCTAAGCCTAAACCCTACACCCTAAACCCCTGAACCCCTAAACCCGAAAAACAAAAATTAAGCTCACTGAAACGGATCGTTTAAAGAAATGGGTGTTGGTCTTGGGGTATATAGGGATTGGGTTTAGGGTTCAGGGTTTACGGTTTAGGGTTTATTGTTTGGTTTGGGGTATAGGGATTGGGTATCCTCTAGATGCTTACGCGGGCTGAGAAAGCGGGACCCGAAGGGTTTAGGGTTAGGGTTTGGGGTTCAGGGTCAGGGTCTCTTAAACAGACTTTCGAAATGATACTGGCAATTCTTCAGATCTCTGCGCTCCATAATCCAACTTGTATGTGACACCCCCTAAGGGTCCAAGTACCTAATAATCATATACTTACCCAAAACCTATACTATAATTACTATTACCCAAATCCCAAGTACCTAAATATTGGCTACATGGACCCTTAGGGACCTCTAGGAACCCAGCTTTCATATCATCTACGTTATTCGGTCCGTTATCTCCAAACCCTAACCGAGACCCTGAATCCTAAACCTTAAGCTTTAAATCCCAGAATTACCCTAAACCTTAGGTCAATCCCCCGTATAGTAATAGCTCCTTAATATGGACTTAATAAGGCCTTAATATACCCACAATAGTCCCTTGTGGTACCCATTACTGGGTGGGGGATTGACCCAACCTAAACCCCTTTTAATCCTAAGCCCTAAACCCTAAACCCTAAGTTTATGGGATCGCAAAACCACTAAACCTCTGCCCTTAGGTGCCGGGAAACCAGACAGCACAGCGTGGAGATCCTCGCCTCCAAGTAGGGAGGTTTAGGGGTTTAGGGTTTAGGGGTGTAGGGTTTAGGGGTTTAGGGCCCCTTTGGAAATGGGTTGTAGGGTTCTTAAAAGGCTTTAAAGGCAATATAGAGATAAACAAAGCTCGGAGCTTAGTTAAGTAGAGTTTTTGCTGTAGAATTTAGGGTTTGCGGTTTATAGGTTCAGGATTTAGGGTTCAGCGCAGTACCCTTAAAGACTCTCTGGACATAGTGGGATGACGGTCCTTAGATGTTATCTACGGGATTGCCGTGAGAAATTCACATAACATGGTTGAGGTAGAGGGCTCTGTATGTATGTTGGTTCAGTGAGCCCTAAACCCTAAACCTTAGAGCACATAGATGGACCTGAAGAGACGGATAGGGCATGAGATATGAACCCTCAACCCTAAAGGCCCTAAACCCTAAACCCATCTATGCCTTAAACCTTAAAGGCTTAACATGCTTGGTCTTGTATCTGGCACCTCATCTCGGAACCACCTTCGTCATGTGAGCTATTGCGACACTGGGGTTACCAAGGGAATACCAAGGGAACTGGTTTTGGCTCAGGGATTTGGGAGTAGGGTTGCGGGTTTGGGGATTAGGGTTTAGGGTTGTCGAGGGAACCGTTAAGATTGGAGAAAGGGGTGCTTTTAAGGTCCTTTTGGCAGGTCGGTATAGTCCACAAGTACATGCACATATATGTATGTATATATATATACATAGATATCTTTCTGATTAGTAATTAATCCCCATAAGTAGAATGGAAAGATTCACTGGAACTCGTGTAGTACTTAGCCCAGCCCTAGAAGATAGAATGCAGGCCTCCGGAGGGTGCGGAGGAGGGAGTCCCGTCTGATTGTAGTATTTGGGACCCGAAACCCCATGGATTTGAGTAGGTTTAGGGGTTTAGGGTTTAGGGCCCCGGAAGCCCTGTAATTTGGGTACTTGGAGCCTCTGGGTATCATACTGGCCAAAGATCACGTAGCAGAGGGAATTTTCTCCCAGGGTGGCAATCATCTTCTAACACAGGTATCTTCGGACTTAACCCAGACCCCTGAATAATAAACTCCCTCTCCTTAAAAGGAATAGTATAATAGGGATCCTAATATAAAGGAGGGGGTGTGTTGATCCTGGGTCTACATTAACACGATGTACGGTTAAGGGTTTCCATCCCTTGGACGGCATGTACATCTGGCGCCAATTTGCATGGAGCAAGAGCGCGTCCAGCATTAACAAAAAGACAAAGCCTAAGTTACTCTACGGAACACCCAAAGTCTAACCCCCCTTAAAAGCGAACTTCTGAACCTTGCGCCACATAAGCCCTATAAGCCCTAAGCCCTAAACCATGTCCTACCCTAAACCCTAAAACCGTGTCCTACCCTAAACCCCAAAACCATGTCCTACCCTAAACCCTAAACCCTCATAGGAGACGGAAAAGAGGTGCCTAACAAAAAAAAAACCTTATAGGGTTTAGGGTTTAGGGTCAGAACCCTAAACCATGTCCTACACCCCTAAATTACCACGAGAAACGTCCATTTAGGCGACTGATCGCTGAGTCCGTTCAGGCCTGGTTAGTGTGGAGGAGTGAAGAGTTTAGCTTGGGTACTGCCCCCACTCAGTAACAGTTGGATAATGATTGTAATATGGTTATATATAGCCCTTAATAGGACCCCTAGCATAGACTGTTACTGGGTGGGGGCAGTACCCAAGGTTTCGCGTTTAGGGTGTTGGGTTTCAAGTATTTCGGGTCCAGGGTTCAGGGCCATTTTCTATGATTCAGGATTTAGGCTTTAGGGTTTGGAATTGAAGTTTTTTAAGGTGATTGTCCGTTCTTGGGGTACTATATCCCCGGGGCTTTAGATTTGGGATTCGCTGGATTCAGGGATCTAGGGTTCGGGTTTTCGGTTTTAATCTTGGGCTTTTGTAATCCTTGCGCCGCCGGATGCAGCTGGGGGGGTGCAGAAGATCAAAGGCAGGCGTCCTCTAAGGATCCCATGTTTCGGAGGGCTCTGGGACCCTAAACCCTAAACCTTCGGGGATGAGCTGGTCCCTGCTATGGCCTCAAAGTTGAAAGTACAAAGATACCTCTAATAATGGGCTTGAAGTTAACGCAAAGGCTCCATGTAGTTATATGGTATATACTTGGGCCTTAAAGGAATTATATGGGAACCACTTGGGGCCGTAAGTATATACTATATAGCTACATGGAGCCTTTGGGTAAGTGGATGTTGGACGAGATTAAAGGGAGTCACGATACAAAAGCATGTTCAACATTAGGACTTGGGATAGGGCGTTGGAATTGCAGTTCAGGATTTAGGGCTTAAGGCTTTAGTTGTTGGGTTAAAGTTTCCAAGTTTAGGTTTGGGCTTCGGTAATCTTGTAGCGTAGATCGTTGGGTCGGCAGTTTCCATAGGTCGCTTTAAACCTCGTCTGGTGGCCATGCCGCTGTGAAGATTTGAAACGCGCTGCTTACTAATGGTAAGCAGCGAATAATCCCCGTATTTATCCCTATATAATGCATTCCCCAGAGCCCCAGAGGGTCCACATATACAACCATTAGCGAATTGGGACCCCAAATTCCTGCTATAGTATAGTATTTTGAGGCCTGATTCCCTAACAGTTGTATATATGGACCCTCTGGGTTCCAAATTCCCGACTAGCCCCCAGCAAGGCCGGACTAGAGTCCAGGTTTAGGGTTTAGGGTTTAGGGTCGCTTAGAGGGATTGTTGGGATAATGGAGAATCAGATTGAAAAGAAAATGGAGCATGAAATGGAAACTAGGATCATGATGGGCTATACAGGGGTTATATTTCTAGTCACATTGGGAACAAGTACGT
>CAJNIZ010045129.1:13947-28920 GCA_905231905.1 Symbiodinium pilosum | reverse complement strand
TTTATGCGCATCAGGGCTTCGCAGGTAAACCCTAAGCGGCCCTAAACCATGCTAGTTTGGGAGACGCTTTAGGGTTTCGGGTCCAAGTTAAGCACTCGGATCGGTGTATAGCGATTTAGGGTTTGGGGTGGACTCCAGGTTTACAAGCACTATAGGGTTATAGTCCCCCTTAAGTAGATAGAATCTGGCTTTGGGTATATTAATAATTATCATATGATCCCCATATACCCATATTCTATCTACTTACGGGGGACTATAAGGGCTCAAGGCTAACAACCTGTTCCGGCCGCATCCCCCAAACCGGAAAGCGACACACTACACCCCACAGAAGCAACTTCAGGGCCTCGAGGAACCCTAGAAACATACGGGGATTAGCTTAGGGCTGAGGATTTAGGGTTTAGGGTTTAGGATTTAGGGTTTAGGGTTTAGGGATTAGGGTTTAGGGTATAGGGTTGGATTATCAAGGAAATGTAACGAACCCTGTTGGGACTACATAGGGATGCTTTTGAGAAACGGCTACATGGGAATTGCTAAGGCCTATAGCCCTTATTCCCGAGCCCGGTAGAACTTAGTTGAGGAAGATACACATATATCTTAAATGATACTAGGACCCCTCATATTATTCGACGTACGGAGTACGACCCTATACCCTAAATCCCAAAGCCTAAACCCTAAAACAGTAATCCTTCATGAAGTTGTAGCGGGCCCTCTAGGTTGATCTCATGGGTTCCCCTACTGCTCCGCTTGGATGATCTTTTGACTAACCCTAATAACCCCGATTTTAAGCCCTATAACCCTAGCTACTGAAATGGCTTACTAAGTCCTTATACCCTTATAAGCCCTAAACCCTAAACCCTAAATACCCCTGTATAACCCCTATATCCCCCTTTGAAGGGTACTCCAAGTGCCCCCCCGGCTATACTACCCCCCCTATGTTCCCTGTCACTGACCCCTGAGAACAAGTTGCTTGTCCGCCGCCCAGGCCTTCGCGCTCGCGCCGCGAGCATAGGAACTTGCATCCTGCAATCGCTACGAGGAGATTCTTGGAGGGCCCAACACTTATAGCCCCCCTTAGATAGATAGAATATGGCTTTGGGTATATTATAATAAGATCCCCATATACCCCATATTCTATCTAATTAAGGGGGACTATAAACCCTAAACCTTCAACTCTAAATCGTAAACCCATCCTTTAACGGAGGGGCTTAAGGTCCAGCAGGGTTGAGGCTCAGACTCAGGGTGTGGGGCTTACAGCAGGGACTACAAGTAGGATAGCCAGACTTAAAATCAGGCAAAAGTCTTTTCATGACGATACACGTCTAAGGACACTCTGGTGGGTATTGGTTGGTCTTCTGCCGCCTGTCCGTAGACCCGGATCTATTGGGCTTAAGAATCTGCAAGAATGTCAAGTTTCTTCTCTGCAGAGATAAAAGGATTTCAAGAAACCTTCTGTAGCAAGTATTCGGGGATTGAATAGAGTATAGAGCTTGCGAGCGACTTGTCTTGCTGAGCTGGGAATACGCCAAACCCCAGGCCCTTGAAGGCTTAAAGTTAATGTAGACCCTTAATGAATCACCCCCTCCGCTTTTTAGGGATTGTAATGAGGATCCTGATATTAGGGCTCTTGAAAGGAGGCAGATTATTAATCATGGGTCTACATTAAGGCTTTAGGTGATCAGGGCTTGACCATCGTGAGGATTGCATACGTATGTCTGTGTGTGTATATGTATATATATATATATACAATTAGTTTCCGCAAAATAAGGAGACCCCAATATAGACCCCCAAATACTAGAATCCTTTTTAGAAGGACCCGATGTTTCTTGTTTCGCTGTCGTCCTCCAACGCTAAGCCTGGAGCCCTTAGAAGGCTATAACAGAGACCACTTTAGGCCTACAGTCTATAAATCGTACCTGATCTGGGCTACTTGGAGTTCACGGGTAAATCCAATCCTTGCTGATCCAATCTCCTCTCCATTCTGAATCCCCTTGCAGGTCAACCATCGTGCCATGGGTCCAAATTGGGTATACCTACCCGTAGAAATGGGCCCAGAACTTTGTACCCTTAAACCCTAAGTCCTCCTAACCCTGTATGCGCATCTGCACATACCCTGCAAGCCCTAGAAACTCTCTGAGGCCTCAACACCCAAAACCTTGAAGCCAGTTTGTTCAAAGACAGCAGAGTTGTTCTCAAAATTAGGGGCCCCTTTTGGTTATAGAGTATATTACGGCACCTAATATTTAGGGGTACCAAAATGGGACCCCAGTTTCCCTAAGGGTCCAAGGACCCAAATAATAGGGTTTTAGGGCCCAAATGCTTTAAAATTAGTGGTATTTGGGGCCTAAAACCTTATTATTTGGGTCCTTGGACCCTTAGGGTGTTGGGAACTACCCAGCAATCCTTCTTCGTCTTCTTCGCTGCGGAGCCAGTTTTTTTGGAAGCGGCAGATTTGCCGGCAGGGCGCTTCTTCACAACCATGGCTTCAGCACAGTAGGGGCCGGAACAGATAACAATTATGAAGATGACGTTGACATGGGGCTCCAAAAAAATGGGGTTAGGGTACGGGGTATGAGCCCAAAAGTCTGTACTATTCCCTACATTGGGCTATTTGGATCCCTAGGGACAGGATTCCAGCTGTAGGAGAAGAACCCTATAAACCCTAAACCCCTAAACCCTAAAAGGCAGCAGAGAGGACGGCTGCGGTAGGTAACTTCCCCAACCGTGGACTTTCTGTAGCCCAACCTTGGTTTAGACGTCTCTTAATTCAGAGAGACAACGGCGGGTTTAGGGTTTAGGGTTGAGGATGGGAAAGTTGGGTTGCTCTTAAGAAACTTAAGCTAAGTTACCAGAATGTGGGTATATAGTGATGGGGTTTCCGTATTCTAGTAACTTGGTTTAAGTTCCTGAACAGCAACCAAGAACGGGGCGGTGGTGGCGGTGGTGGCGGTGGCGTTGGCGGTGGCGGCGGCGGCCGCGGCCGCGGCGGTGACGGTCAGTCGTCAACATGCAAAGGATTACTCCCCCAGACAAACATGAACCATAGTCTAAACTCCTCGTATCACCCATGATAGCACCTATAGTAGTCCCCTATCCTCTATATCACTCCCTTCAGGGAGTTTAGGCTGTGGCTCACATGGAACCCCATATATGAGATTGACAGTAGCCATTGTAGGATCCTGTCTAGGGTTCCGTGCAAGCCTGAGGGACGAGGGTAAATGAAAAGCCTACCCTAAGCCATATAAGCACCAACTCTTGACCCTTCACTCTGAACCCCAAGCCCAAAGAACTAAACCCTAAGCCAAAAACAACGAGACGCTGAGCCCTAAAAATCCTAAACCCTAAAAAATTGAGCCTAGACCCTCAGCCCTGAAGCCCAAAAACCTAGACCAAAAGACCCTGAGCCCGAGACCTAGATCTCAAAAGCCCCCCTAAAACCTAAGCCCCTAAACCCTGAGCCCTGAACGCTACACCCTAAGCCCTAAATCCTAAATCCTAAAACCTAAGCCCAAACCCTAAGCCCTGCACCCTAAACCCTAAAACCCCTAAACCCCTAAACCTAAGCCCTAAACCCTAAGCTCTGAACCCACCCCAAAAAACCCTACACCTGAAACACAACTCCAAGGCGCGGCATGCAGTTTCTGGGGTTTCCCTGCAACCGTCTGCACCTTCCAGTCGAACCCTAGCCCTAAGGGTCCAAAGGACGCAAATAATAGGGTCCCTTTAAAGGAGTTATAGGAGGATATATAGGGATATATAGGGGCTATATAAGGGTCCAAGGACCCAAATAATAAGGTTTTAGGGCCCAAATACCATTAATATTATAATATTTGGGCCCTAAAACCTTATTATTTGGGTCCTTGGACCGGTAGGTTATTGGATGGAAAGGGTTCAGGGTTTAGGGTTTAGGAAATCAGGTTGAGGGTTTTGGATTTTGGTTTAAGGATTCAAGCTTAGGGTGAGGGGAAAGGGATCCAACTAAAGTAGACGACGTGAAAATTACTAGAAGGAGCTTTCTTTATGGGAATCCCCGAAGAAAAGGCATCGGACCAGCCGTAAAACCTAAACCCTAAAATCCTAAACCCCAAACCTTAGACGCTATACTAAACTCTAATCCCAAACCCTACACCCTAAATCCTACACCGTCAATCCTAAACCCTAATCCCTAAACTTTAAATGCTAAACCATTATCCCCTAAGCCTCTGAACCCTAAACTCCAAGCCCCTACACCCCTAAATCCTAAAGCCTAGACACTAAGCCCTAAACTCAAGCTCTTCAGGTTAAGGGGGTGAAGGGAGCTTGGACTTCCAGGGTTGTGGGCTTCTACTCCAGGACATAGGTTTTAGGGTTGAGAGCTTATAGTCCCCCTTAAGTAGATAGAATATGGGGTATACGGGGATCTTATTATGATATACCCAAAGCTATACTCTATCTACTTAAGGGGGACTATAGGTTTAGGGTGTAGGGTGTAGGGTATAGGGGAAGGCTAGCGGGTTTGCAGAATTCACCTGCTGCTTTCAGGAGAAAAAAAAGGGGATCTTTTTGAATTTGTGGGAGTCCCTATAATGAAGTTGCAAGATACTGGGATCTATACCAGGCCCCCTGCTTACGGGCGCCGACAATTTGAAAAATGGATCCCAAGACGCCCCGGGGCTGCAAACTTTGGACTGTTGGCCTGAATAAACAGAGGGGTCCAATATAGGGGTAATATTGGGTTTATATTGGGGTTATATGGGGATACTGGAAAAAATATGGAAACTACTATAGACTATAGAAATGAGGGGGTACTATAAGCCCCTGAACCCTAAAGAGTGTAGTTTATGGTTCTCGGGCTTCTGGTGCAGGGCCTCGAAACCACACCAAACAATGAAACGGAACTCCATGTCATGTGCGGTTTAGGAAGGGATAGCCTTCATAAATGGAATAGGAGAGTATTTTCTACTAGAATTACAGAACATCTATAATAAGAGTTATTTTGATAACTAATTTTGTCAGCTTCTACAGGAACATCGAAACTGGAGGACCAATACTATAGTATGTTGGGGTTATATGTTGGGGTTATTATATCCCTATAATGGAGAATCAAATGGAAAAGAAAATGGAAAATGAAATGGAAACTGGGATTATAAGGTGAAGGTCAAAACTCCCCTGAACATGCACAGCTTCCAAAAAAGTCTTCAAGCACAATGATCTGGCCTCGCTGATGTCATCTCGAATCTCGACCTACCATTGGCCCTACATGATCTCTCAGCCAAGGTAATACTTGGTGCTCATAAGCATAGATCCCCAGGAAAGGAGATTTTGGTTGTGAAATCTGTGGCCTGTGTTGGAGACCTGCCAGTGTGCTCCGTTTATGTGAGCCCTTGAGGTTTCTGAACCCGGGGGCTGTCAGGGAGTCTCCAAGATCAGTTCTAGTCGTCTCTGACACCTGCAATAATTTAGGGGTTAAGCTTAGGGTTTGGGGCTTAGGGTTTAGAACTGAAAATGATTTGGTAAGTTCCTTAGAGTTATGCTGCTATGCTACAATAACTTGCTTTGGGGTTCTACTACAGCAAACTTTCCATAGTTCCAAGGGGGTTATACTACCATAGGCAAGTGTCCCTTGGGGAGATACCACAATAAATGGAACCCCCCCGAGTTTCAAATAAGCTCATTCAATGTTTCTGCTACCGCCTCGCCAGGACACAGGCATCAAAACTCAACCCCCGCATTTAGCAAGCACTGAGAACTAGGACATGTCAACCAAATACGGAATACGGTGGTGGGCTTAAATGCCGTGGGATCTACGGACTACACTGTGATTTTTGACAATCCTCCGTTGCAACTGCTACTGCTAGAGGGCTGACTCAACAAGAACCTCAAGTGACTCAAGTCATGCGACTGTCAACCCTGTAGCCCAGAAGCGGGTATAGGGGTAATATAGGGTCTAGATAGGGGTCATATATGGAGAATATAGGAATATAGTAATATAGGGATAATATAATAGTTTAGGGGTAACATACGCACCCCAAATGTCTTTACACCCCCTGGGGCCGACTAAACCCTAAACCCCTAGGGTATATATTGGGGTTATGGAAGGAAAATGGAAACTACTATAGCATAAAAGCTTATATATTGGGGTATTGGGATAGTGGAAAAGACACTGGAAACTACTATAATGTAATAGGGTGTGTGTAGCGCCGCCCGGAGTGTTGGAAGTATCCAACTTCAAAACACACTAAACCCTAAACCCTAAACCCTAAGCCCTAAACCCTTGACAAGCAGTCAAACTGTAACAGCCGACGGCAGCGCAACAACCGCAACGAGCCTTGAGGAAGTCTCCTTCAAGGACCTCATGCATCCAGGTATTTCATATTGAGATGTTCGCAAAATCAGGGGTACCATGTTGGCGGTCCCCATGATAAGGATTATCGTATTTGGGGGGTCTATCTTGGTTCCCCCTTTCTTTGGGAAACTACCACATCCTGGTTGGAATAGGTGGGTGCTCAAATGATTACCACTAGTGAACAACTACTCTTGACTAGCTACTAGCGTTCTAATTTCTAGTAACATTTGCAAGCTACTCCTACTCTTACCCAAGCATAAGCTGCACTCACACTTCCTCCATTCCCCCCAAAACCCCGCCAGAGCATAAGCATCATGAGACGCAGCTGCACAGACTCTTTCCCAAGCCCTCAGTATCGATGTAATAATAAAAAAACAGATAAAGGTTATTTACGTAATAAATCATTTAATGTTGTTCCTTGTAATGGAGAAAATTTTAAAGTATTTTTAAAAGTGAATAAAACCCAGACAGCATCCTTAGCCTGGGCGCCTCTCAATCTTCCACAACCCACAAGCCTCTCAGCATCATGTGCATTGACTCTACCCAGTACCCCACACCTGGCCAGCATCCTGAGCATCAGCTACACTGACTCTGCCCCAACACCCCATCCGGGCAACATCATGAGCATCAGCCGCACTGACTTTACCCAATCAGCCAAACGGAGCCACATCGAGCGCTTTGACTTGACCCCAACTGCCCAAACTCGACCAGCATCATGAGCATCAGCTGCGCTGACTCCTCCCCAACCCTCGCAAAGCCGGCCAGCATTCTGAACATTAGCTGCCCTGACTCTTCCCCAATCCCCAATGAGGGCCAGCCTCATGAGCATCAGCTGCCCTGACTCTTCCCCAACCCCCCAACGCCGGCCAGCATCATGAGAATCAGCTGCCCTGACTCCGCTCCAACTCCCCAAGCTTGGCCAGCATCATGAGCATCAGCTGCACTAAGTCTTCCCCAACACCCAAAACCCGGCCAGCATCATGAGCATCAGCTGCCCTGACTCTTCCCCAACCTCCAATCTCGGCCAGCAGCATGAGCATCGGCTGCTCTGACTCCTCAACCCCCACACCCAGCCAGCATTATGAGCATCAGCTGCCGTCAGCAGCCCCCCAACCCACAAAATCCGGCCAGCATCATGAGCATCAGCTGCCCTGACTCTCGCCCAACGCCCCAAACCCGGCCATCACCATGACCATCACTTGCCAACTCAGCATCCGCTGCCCGAACTCCTCCCCAATGCTCCAACCCAGCACGCACACCATCATGAACATTTGCTGCCCTGACTGCTCCTCAACCCCCCAAACCTGGCCAGCATCATGAGCATCAGCTGCCCTGACTTCTCCCCGAACCCGCATCGGCTGTCCTGACCTATCCCCCAAACCCCCACACCCAGCCAGCATCATGAGCATCAGCTGCTGTCAGCAGCCCCCCCCCAACCCTCAAACGGCCAGCATCATGAGCATCAGCTGCCCTGACTCCGCTCCAACCCCCCAAGCCCGGCCAGCATCATGAGCATCAGCTGCGCTGTCTCGTTCCCAACACCCCAAAACTCCCCCAGCATCATGAGCATCAGCTGCACTGACTCATCCCCAACCGCCCAAACCCCTGACTCCGCTCCAACCCCCCCCCCAGCCCGGCCAGCATCATGAGCATCAGCTGCACTGCCTATTTCCTCACCCGAAGCCCGCCCAGCATCATGAGCATCAGGTGCCCTGACTCCTCCCCAACCCCCAAAACTGGCCAACACCATGAGCATCACCTGCAACCTGAGCATCCGCTGCCCGAACTCCTCCCAAATCCTCCATCATGAACATCAGCTGCCCCGACTGCTCCCCAACCCACCAAACCTGCCCAGCATCATGAGCATCAGCTGCACTGACTCTTCCCCAACCCCCCCACACCCCGGCCAGCATCATGAGCATCAGCTGCCCCGATTCCTCCCCAACCCCCCACAACGGCCAGCATCATGAGCATCAGCTGCACTGACTCTGCTCCAAGCCCCCAAACTTGGCCAGCATCATGAGTATCAGCTGCACTGACTCTTCCCCAACACCCCAAACACGGCCAGCATCATGAGCATCAGCTGCCCCGATTCCTTCTCAACCCCCAAACCCGGCCAGTATCATGAGCATCAGCTGCACTGACTCTGCTCCAAGCCCCCAAACTTGGCCAGCATCATGAGTATCAGCTGTCCTGGTTCCTCCCCAACTCGCCAAACCCGGTCAGCATCGTGAGCATCAGCTGCCCTTCAACCCCGCACACCATCATGGACATCAGCTGCCCTGACTCCTCCACAAACCCCCAAGCTCGGTCAGCGTCATGAGCATCAGCTGCACTGACTGCCAGCATCATGAGCATCAGCCGCACGGACTCTGCCCCGCCACCCCAAACTCGGCCAGCGTCATGAGCGTCAGCTGCCCTGACTCCACCAAACCTGCCCAGCATCATGAGCAGCTGGCCTCAAACCCGGCCAGCATCATGAGCATCACCTGCCCTGACTCTTCCCCAACACCACACTCGGCCAGGATCATGAGTATCAACTGCACTGACTATTTCCTCACCCGAAGCCCGCCCAACATCATGAGCATCAACAGCTCCAAATGAGCATACGCTGCCCGAACTCCTCCCCAACACCATCATGAAAATCAGCTGCCCTGACTCCTCCCCCAACCCCCAAGCTCGGCCAGCATCATGAGCATCAGCTGCCCTGACTCGTCCCCAACCCGTCAAACCAGGCCAGCATCATGAGCATCAGCTGCCCTGACTCCGCTCCAACCCCGCAAGCCCGGCCAGCATCATGAGCTTCAGCTGCGCTGACTTTTCCCCAACACCCAAAAACTCCCCCAGCGTCATGAGCATGAGCTGCCCAGACTCTTCCCCAACGCCCCAAACCCGGCCAGCATCATGAGCATCAGGTGCCCCGACTCCTCCCCGACCCCCCAAACACGGCCAGCACCATGAGCATCACCTGCACCGACTCTTCCCCACCCTGCCAATCCCGGCAAGCATGGGCATCAGCCGCCCTGACTCCCCCCGAAACCCCAAAACCCGGCCAGCATCATGGGCATCGGCGCTAAGCTCGGCCAGCAGCATGAGCATCAGCTGCCCTGGCCCATCCCAAACCCCCCAAACCCGGCCAGCATCATGAGCATCAGCTGCCCTGACCTCCCCAACCCCCCAAACCTGGCCAGCATCATGAGCATCAGCTGCACTGACCCTTCCCCAACCCGCCAAACCCGGCAAGCATATGAGCATCAGCTGCGCTGACGCCTCCTCAACACCCCAAACTCGACCAACATCATGAGCATCAGCTGCCCTGACGCTGCCCCAACACCCCAAACCCGGCCAGCGTCATCAGCATCAGCTGCCCTGACTCCTCCCCAACAAGCCCGGCCGGCATCACGAGCATCAGCTGCCCTGACTCCGCTCCAACCCCCCAAGCTTGGCAAGCATCATGAGCATCAGCTGCACTAAGTCTTCCGCAACACCCAAAACCCGGCCAGCATCATGAGCATCACCTGCACCGACTCTTCCCGACCCTGCCAATCCCGGCAAGCATCATGAACAGCAGCTGCCCTAACTCATCCCCAACCCCCCAAACCAGCCCAGCATCATGAGCATCAGCCGCCCTGACTCCCCCCGAAACCCCCAAACCCGGCCCGCATCACGAGCATCGGCTGTTCTGACTCTTCCCAACCTGCCAAGCCCGGCCAGCATGGCGAGCATCAGCTGCCCTGACTCCGCTCCAGAACCCCCCAAACCCTGCCAGCATCATGAGCATCAGCTGCCCTGAAACAGAAGGAATTTCTTTGCGAGTCATTAAAAAGAGGGATGGTAGTAGTGGGGGGTCTACATGTGGGTCCCACTTGACGGAAACTACCATATTGGGCTTAGGTTTCTATGGGGTGGCTGAAGTATAGGGTGTTATCTGGCCTTGCTGTAGTTTCCAAAATCCTGAGTCCTATGCCCCACCCAATACCGGTGTCCCAGATACACACGACCCATCCGATTTATAATGAATGCAATTCGACCAGGTTACAGTATTTAGTATTCATACATTCAAGGGGGATGGGGGCACGGGGAAGGTTTTGTAAGGTATGCTAGCCTGATACCGGCAACTTTCTCACAACTGTAGTCCTTCAAGCCCATCGACCACCCCAACTCCTTTTGGAAAACAAGCCCTAAACCCTAGAAACCTAAACGTTGTTCTTCGCTGATCTATCAGCCATGCTGCTGTTTGAACCTGTGCGTACTCTCATGGACTGGGGCAACTATAGCCCCACTAAATACTACGTGGCACTTAGGACTCCATACAAAGGGTTAACCCTTAGGTACCCTGTAATAGGAGTATAAAGGAACCCCAAAATAGTTGAGGGTCTAAGGTCCAAGCTCAGTCCCAAGGAGAATACAGCAATACTTGACTTACTGGAGATAATCGCTATATCCTCCCTATACAATATATTCCCATACTGCCTACTAACTCCAAAGACGAAGGGACTTGCAGTTTCTAGAAAAAACATCTCTGAACCCGCAATCCTGAATCCCAATCCCTGAAACCTCAACCCCGATCACCCTCTACCCTAAACCCTAAACCCCAAGCCCTAGACCCTAAACCCTAAACCCTAAACCGAGGGGCTGCCAGCAAGCATCCATTTCCGGGTGGCTTGGGAGTTGGGAATTTGGGCCATCTTAAGCATGTACTCTTCCAGGGTGTAGCGTTTAAGGGTTTAGGGTGTAAGGGTAACAGTTTAGGGCTTAGGGTTTTAGGGGTTTAGGGTTTTGGGTTTGGTCTTTTGGGATGTAGTGGACATCTTTTCGGCTTCGTCTTTTGGGGCATAAGGCTGGAAGTCTTAACAATGAAGTATGTACAGGTGTGGGATTTAACCCTAAACCTTAAACGTTTCCAGCATCACCTGCCAAGCGCAGGGAGAGCCTAAACCCTGAACGACCCCAGACAAGAAGACGGGCTTGCTGTTAAGGAACTACAATTGAGTTACCATAATATGGGTATATGGTAAAAAAGGCTTTCCTCATCATAGTAATATAAAAAATCCTTAGCAGCAACCCCTGCACTATGGGGTAGTTTCCGGGCACGCCCCCGCAGATGACCCCACCTATCAGATAACACTTGTTCTTGGGGCCCCAAAACGGACATCCTAATTCTCGGAAACCCGTAAACCCAAAACTTACACCCTAAACACCTAAACCCCTAAAGCCTTAAACTGTTACCCTTAAACTCTTAACCCCTAAACCCCTAGACACTAAACCCTAATTAAACCCTGAAACCCCTAGATCCGAAACCCTAAACCTCTGAACCGCTAAACTCTAAACCATGAAACCCCTAAACCGTAAACCCCTCGACGCCTAAACCCTAAACCCCTTACACCCTAAACACAAGCATCTTGGGACCCAACGCTGGCATGCCCCGGGATAGGGTCCACCGCCACAACTTCGGGGAAGTCGTCGCGAAACCTTTGGGCATGTCAGGGTTTGGGGTTTAGGGTTTAGGGTTGAGGCTTCAGGGTTGAGGATTAGAGTTAGGATTTCGGGATGAGGTTTTAGGGTCCGGGGATTAGGGTTTGCGTTGATTAGAGTGCAGGGGTTTAGGATGAAGGGGCTTAGGATTTTGGGGTTGAGGAGTCTCGGGTTTCGCAAAACATGGCAACTGAGTTTGGGCAAAGGTGTTTTGGAGGGGCTGAGGGGGAAATCTTTTCACTGTCTGAGCTCTATGAACAGGAGTGTGTTCAATATGGCTGCTTACAATCTGGCTGGCTTCTCCTCTCGCCTGCTTCTTGATGTTGTGTTCCTGTAGGAATCAAATTCCATCATTATACAGCCAAGCCAGCTTCCATAGATGTTCGTGTCAGGCTTTATTCAGGACTGTTTCTGAGAGCAAGACTTTAATAAACGACCTTGCATAATGACGCTTGAATATCATTGCTTAGGCAAATGTATGTCAAGGGTCACAGGACTTGGTAATGTAGATGGCGAGTTTATCTACGACTACGACGACCACGACTACTAGTACCCACTCCACGCCATTGTGTAACCCATCACAGGCACTGGGATATGTCCGTTTATCACATTTAAGGTCCCATATGTACACCCGAGGGTCGTTAGCACAAGCAGTCCCCTGACTACCGAAGCCGCTTGAAGAACGTCATCTGTCCTCTAGTCGTCTTGCAAAATATCTATCTGGGTGGTGCTTGAATGGCCTCAAAATTATTTACACCAAAGAGGGAAGTGCAGAACGATCCCCGAGCGCCACAAAGTTATGGTTCCTCCGAGCAATGTCTGTCTCAGTCTCGTATCGCTGAATGTCATTGAGGAGTACACAAGGAACATGCTTTTAAAAAGAGCTGCTGTTCAATTTTGCCCTACACCCCTGAACCCTAAACCCTTTGCTTATAGTTGCTTTTAAGCCTGTCCGCGCCTGAGGCAAAACGTTCTCATTGAACACGCTAAGTTGTAAGGTTTGGGTTTAGGGTTTTATCGCGTGCAGGGTTTTGGGTCGGATGGGGTTTAGGCGTCATGGTTTGGGGCTGCAGGCCCTGAGCTCGTGGGGTCCAGGCATTTGGGTCTAGGGTTTAGGGTTTAGTTTAGTGTCTAGGAGTCTAGGGCTTAGGGTTTAATGTCACAAGTTACGAAGTTCCATGTTGGCGATCCTCCGGTACTTTTTGGCAGCTATGCCGAGGCCGAGACGATGGGAGGAACCCTAGCTAGCCACAGCAAGCAACATGACTCTAAGACCGCATGCCCGCCCTATATGGTAGTTTCCCAAAATCAAGGGTACCTTATTGGTGTTCCCTATACACAGGATTCTAGTATTTTAGGGTGTATGTTGGGATTCCCATTTTTGGGATCCCCATTCTTGAGGAAACTACCATGTAGGAGATCTTCAAGACTCCTCCCTTATGGGCTATGATAGAGTCTGCTAGAGAAGGCCTCTGCCATTTGTTGAAAAAGACGACCTGTGCTGCTTCCACGACGCCCTATACATGAAGGCCAAAAACGTGCAACTTTGTCAGAGGCCCGGTTTGGGTTTAGGGTTCATGGTTTATAAGGTCCAAGCACTTAATAAGCATATACTTCCACAAAAGCCTGTATTGCGTGTACCAGGGCTTGTTTAATTTAAGCCACATCATCACTCTAAGGGGCCAGGTATCTGGTACCCATATACTTCCCCAAATCCAGTACTACCATTGCTACTACCAACCTAAACCCTACGCGCAAATGCCTCAGCTGAGCACGCTGCGGGCTAAAACTTGCCCCAATGTCCAGGAGGCGTTTCTGCGCGGGTATGGCATCTACAGTCTCTTAGATGGGTTTATGGCTTAGGGTAGAATATTTGGAAAGCCAGTAGCCTGTAATTATAGTCTACTTTCCCCGAATTTCCTACCACTGTGGGCTGAATCCAATATTTGGTGTAACTAGGCTTTCTAGGTAGTCTACAAGGACCCTGTGCCCCTTAATCAAGGGTATACCTGAAATCGTATTAGATATCCGAATATCATTCAAGGTGTTTATTCGTTAAGGTATCCCTTCAAGCGATGCAAAGACAGGATTTGAGTAGGTAGCAGCAACAAGAAGCAGGTGCAGGAATGCTGACATAGGCCGTATGAACATGGCCTTGCCTAGGATTCCCAGTACTGGTTAATTAAGGACTCATACAATTGGGTGTAGGGTTTAGGGTGTTCATCTTAGGGACACGCATAAATTTGGAGACATAGTCGCTCACATAGTGGCGGTGTTGGGCCTTCAGCTAAGATAGTCCGATCTCTTTCTCATCTAGGGCTTCGAGTAGTACGGTTGTGAAGTTTGGCTGAAGACAACTATTATCATCATTATTGCAATTCTTGTTACTAATAAAAACATTGCCATTGCTACCATCGCTGCTATTACTACTATTGCTAGTCCCCACAACTCCAGTTACCTAAATAATGGGTTCTGGGTTCTATATACCCCATAATCATATAGACCAGTAACCTACTATTTCGGTAACTGGGAGCCCTTGCGAGTATTACTAATGATTTTGCTGAAGACCTGCAGCTTCGTCGCGTATACAAGGTCTGAGAGCATCCTACTTGGCTTTAGCATGACCACCCTGAATCCCTAAACCTCTATAACCCCTAAACCCTAAACCGATCAGGTCTGCCATCCACAGCTTAGAGTTGCTGAAAGGGTGGGTATCCGTAAAGGTCCTAATTTTGCGTTTTTGTACCTGGAGATTATAAGGTCCTTAGGGTTTAGGGTTTAGGGCACTCAGGATTACCCTAAGGGTCCAAGTGCCAAGTCGTTAGATACTTTGCATTTTGGGAATAGTAATTGTCGAATAGGGTGTGGGTAAGAATATGGTTATTGTGTACATGGACCCTTAGAGGCCCTTAACACCCTACAGCGTAAACCCTAGGTACTTGGACCCTTTGGGTTGTATGTGCCATTGTCGAAACTCCTGCAATCCCCCTTAGGAAGACTCCTAAACTACTCCCCCATATTGTCCGCTATATAGGAGTTTAGACCCTAAACTCTAAGCCCTAAACCCTAAACCCTATTCCCTAAAGCCTAGGGACCAGGCCACTGTGCTCTACAGAAGTTGGCTAGCAAGGTACGGACCTAGGATTTAGTAATGGATTACAATAGTACCCCCCCCC